>CAEGAF010102661.1:0-39645 GCA_903067075.1 Micropoecilia bifurca
ATCCAGATCTCATTTTCAAGAGGGACCTGGGCAGAAGTCTGCATCACGCAGCAACCTGATTACAAAATAAAACTAATTGACACATATGCAGAAGTATGTCTTTTAGGCACCTTTAAAGAGTGTTTAATGTAATAATATTACAATAATATATAATATAATACAATGTAATAATATAGAAATAATATTACAATATGTAGGCATACTTTTAAGTACCTAAAAAGTATGAATTTTTAAGTGCCTTAATAATCTATAAACTATTTACTAAAATTGCATACAATAAAAAAAATTATAATCATGATGTAATTTCTAAGAAAGTACCCAATCCATTTTCAGATGTGTGATGTAAAACTTTATAATCAACAGCATAATGGAAGATAACAGACGCTGTTCAAATTCACCATTTTTACTCGCATAATATTGTCTTAAAAGTGGAGAGGGCCTTGATAATAGTTACTAATTTTGGTAAATTCAAGCTGGTGACGTCCTAATCTGAGTTAGGAAATGAAATGTGATTCATTTCTGATGGAAATTAAATGTGTCACAAAAGGAACCCGGAGGGATGAAGGATGCTAAGTGTTGCTAACTGGTGGTAAGTTTGCTTATTAATTATCTTCATTTAATTATAAACAGTGCAATAAAGATATATAACTTCCATTGGTTTCGTAAATAATTATTTTATAGTGACTTGTATGATTATTACAATAGGAATCATTCAGCTTCATGTTATAACTGTATGGAGGCTGTTTGTTGCGACTTATACTTTAATTCATAAACTAACCTGGTTTTAATTAAGCTCCATAAGACAAAGAGACTTTGATATTGTGAGGTTGTTGTTGTTCTAATTTGTTCATCAATGATTTTATCTTCAACATATGTTTGCAGTCTAAGCAAATGAAAATGAAAGAGGAAGCCAGAGAAATCGGGTGTTATGAAACTAAAGACTTTCTGTCCCAGAAGAAGCTCTGAAGATCACCAAACAGCTCTGAGGATGAACCTCCACATCGTCTTTGTGATGTAAGTTTGTTTTTTCAATGAGGAGCTAGCTACATTTTCAACAACAAAAAAACTGCTGTTACCAACACTAAGTGCTTAATAAACATGATTTGATTTAAAGGTAACTGGAAAGAATTGCAATCTTCTTGTTAATCTAACATTTATCTTTCATTGTTTTTATTTGTTGTTGACTTTCAGGGCCCTGTGATTAACTTTTGACCTGTCCAGGGTGAACCTGCCTCTCATCTGATGGCTGCTGGAGATGGGCACCACCAGCCCCCCTCACCACCCTGCAAGATCAGTGTGTTCAGATCATGGATGGAAAGATTTTAAGGTAGTTTGTCTCCTTAAGTCCACACTTAAAACAGCTTCATAGTTAATGACAACATCAACTGATTCTATGACATTGCTGACTATTTTTTCTACTTCCAATATAAGCAGGCAAAGACAACACCCTGAAATGTTTTTCCACCCCAGGCATCTGGTCCCAATCATTATCAGTTCTTATGATGTCACATACATGGCGAGTCCACAACGTCTTATAAGTATTATTTTTTATTTGCT
Source organism: Micropoecilia bifurca (assembly GCA_903067075.1). Taxonomy (NCBI): domain Eukaryota; kingdom Metazoa; phylum Chordata; class Actinopteri; order Cyprinodontiformes; family Poeciliidae; genus Micropoecilia; species Micropoecilia bifurca. The sequence goes on from CAEGAF010102661.1 coordinate 1,558, forward strand.
ATTTTTCTGTCTTCTTTAAAATGCAAATGCTTTCTCTGTTTAATTGCTCTATTGTTCTTTTTTGTAGGTTTCTGTAAGGTGCAGTGAACAAGAATGTTCTGTCGTTGATCCTCACTGTCATGTTTTATTGTCACACTTAAATTTTCATGTTCATGTGTTCAATTTGGATGTGTAAACTGATAATTTATGTGAAGTTCATGAATTTGTGAGTAAAATTGGATAATTTTAAAATGTCGTAATAAAACAAGATATTTAAATGACCTTGGGCATCTTGTGTAATTAATCTTTCCATGTAATTGTAGCCTAAAACAATTTAAGTACTCTAGTGTAGTTATGCATGTCATTTACAAAATAGGAAAGTAGGAGTAAAGATGAATTATGAGTAATTAAAATGGTAGTTTATTATCAATAGCAGGAAATCAAAAATAAAAATTAAGTGTAAATTAAATACATTAGTAATATATTAATAGTATATTTAAAATATATTTGAAGTATATTAAATAAATATGTTTAATATAATTCTATGACATAATTATTACACTCAATATAATAATTTTATCAAAATATAATGATAAAGCTCTGAAATATTATATTTAAAAAGTATACTTTAAGTACACTAAGTACAACTTGAAGTTGTTCCAAATACGTATGTATATTATACTATTAAATTATTGTTGTAATTTAATAATATTAAATTACAAAGTTAAAGTATACTAAGCACAAAAAACGTTGTTCCAAAATAGTATAGTTTAAGTACATCAATCAAAGTATGCTAAATTATGTTAAAATTTAGTATACCAAAGTATACTTTTTTTTACATGGGTGTTTAACGAATGTTAGCCGTTTTGATGGCATTTCTGTTTGTGCCAAAACCATCATTGACTTTGTACAACACTTCATACAGTCTTTCAAAATGAAAAGAGATAAACATAATTTTGTAAAATTGGGATCAGGTTAGTTACCTTTTATACCTTCTTCTCCTTTTTCCCCTCTAGATACAGCATCGTTTCCACTGATGAAGATGCCCTGAAAATCTCAAGCTTGGGCCTCCACAATGGCCACAGTCCTCTGACTCAGCAAACACTATCAGGGGCCTGCATGCGGGGTGAGGAAGGAGGTGGAGGAGGAGAGTATCCAGGAGGTGATGAAGGTCGAGGGGCCTTGCCTTTGAGGATGACGAACGAGCCGATCATCCACAGCAGCTGTCGTTCCTCGCCTCTGTGTCGTCTGGACCTGGATCTCAGCACTGGACGGCTGCGCAGCCGCTTCGTGAAGAAGAACGGCCAGTGCAACGTGGTTTTCAATAACATGGAGGATAAACCACGACGATACCTGGCTGACATTTTTACCACGTGTGTAGACATACGTTGGCGTTACTTGCTGCTCATCTTTACTGCTACCTTCCTTCTGTCCTGGCTGCTCTTTGGTTTTATCTTCTGGGGAGTTGCACTTGCTCATGGGGACTTTGAACTGGACCTTCCTGTAGCGGACGAGGATCCTAGAAGTATCTCAGAGGAGGCAAAAGATAAAAAACGACCATGCATTCTCCACATCCAGGGTTTCATTGGGGCTTTCCTCTTCTCAATAGAGACCCAGACCACTATTGGATATGGCTTCCGGTGCGTCACCGAGGAATGTCCGATTGCTGTCGTGACAGTGGTGGTGCAATCCATTGTGGGGTGTATAATTGACTCTTTCATGATCGGCACCATCATGGCAAAGATGGTTCGCCCCAAAAAGAGAGCGCAGACCTTGCTGTTCTCGCATAATGCAGTCATCGCCCTGAGAGATGGTAAGCTGTGCCTCATGTGGCGCCTAGGGAACATGCGTAAAAGCCACATTGTTGAGGCGCATGTGCGTGCGCAACTCATCAAACCGCACGTGACAGCTGAGGGTGAGTACCTTCCCTTAGAACAAACAGACATTGATGTTGGCTATGACGATGGACTGGATAGACTGTTTCTGGTGTCACCGCTGGTGGTTGTCCACGAGATCAACAAAAACAGTCCTCTTTTCAACCTGAGCCGCAGTGACCTGCAGAAGGAGGACTTTGAGATAGTGGTAATCCTGGAGGGGATGGTGGAAGCCACCGCCATGACTACACAGGCCCGCAGCTCTTACTTGGCCAGGGAGATCCTTTGGGGTCACCGCTTTGAGCCGGTGGTGTTTGAGAAGGGTGACCGCTACCATGTGGATTATTCCCGCTTCCACAAGACTTACGAAGTGCCATCTACACCTCAGTGCAGTGCCAGGGAACTGAGCCAGAAAAAGGGTCACAGTGGGCAATTGTCCTCCTCCAGTTCGAGCTTCTCCCGATCTCCATCACTGTTTGCTCCGAGAGCAGCGAGACGTTTGCAGGGATCGCACTCCCCCAGTGCTTTCTGCTATGAGAATGAAGTAGCTTTGTGCTGCGGAGACGATGCAGATGACGAGGAGGCAGATAAGGAGAAGGACGGTCTCAAAACAGGAAGTAAAAGGGAGATAAAAATAAGGGATGACATTCACTTGGATTTCAAAGGGGCATTTGTGAAAGAGCAGACAGTGGAGATGCTGTGTGTTCTGGACACAGAGAATCAGATCAGCCTTGACAGACTACAGCCAACCCTACCTTTATACATCAGCAGAGAATCAGGAGTTTGATTAATGAGAATTCCTGCCATTTTGTTTGTTGTCTGACATTGTTTGATTCAACCAAAGTACTGAACTGAGATAAATGTAAAAATGAAAGATGCAGTGTGAGCTTTGCATGTGGAGTGAGAGAGGTTTGTTTTCTTAGAACTGGAATAAATTTTGTTTTTGTGTAAAATACAGTTTCAGTCAAAAAAAACAGCATGTGTAAAAACCTCAGAGCTCTTCTACTTTAAATGTGGTGACTTTTATTTCACAAGGCATCTTGAAAATGTAAATGTTTTCCTAATTTATTCAGTATTATTTGTGTTTGATCTATAACTAACTGAAGCTTTTCATTGTTAATTTCCAGTCTTTTTTTGTAAATATATGCTTTTATTAACTTTATTTTTGGATCTGTTCAGATCTTAGGACAGGATGTTTATTTATTATTTAATTTATAAATACGAGAAAAAACAAAATAATTTCTTGGTTATCTGCATTTTGAAATTGTGTCTTCCTGAATGAGTTTCTTTAACTATTTGTATTTAATTTATTTGTTTCTTGAAAGTCCAAAGCACTATGTTCCTAAAATTACCAAGCACAAAAGAGGTACATAGTGCAGAAACAAAAGAGATTAAAGTAAGACCTGTGCAATTGAAGAACAAGCACTTTATTATAATATTATCAATAGAAACAAACACTTCACAACTGTCTCTTCGTTTTGTATGATCAAACATCTATTAAAAAGCAGTTTATACTGTTAAGACTTTAATTGTCTGTGCTTTGTTTCTATGCTCTTGTGCAATTACCCTTCATACAAGTTCATCTGGGGTTTTGTCCTCCAAAGATAACTTCACTAACCTTTTGTTTACTATCAATGACACTTCCCTGCTGAATACATCTGCTCATCTGAGTCACATGAACTTCAATTCTTAACTCAAAAGGTTTAATATGATGTCACCCTTTGCAGCTGGAACATCTTCAACTCTCGAGGAAAGTGTTTTCCTGAAAGCAGTGTATTTATGGAAATCCTCTGCAGTCTTTCAGAAATGCATTTGTGAGATCGGACGCTGATGTTGGACAAGCTGGTCCAGTCTATTTTATTTGAATGTTTTTTTTTTTTGTTCAAGTAAGGACAGTGCAGGCAGGAAAGTTCTAAGACAACTAAGTCATTTATTATTATCTTTATGAATCTTGCTTTGTACAGAGGTGTGAAGTCATGTTGGAGGAAGGAAGGAGGCGTCTGAGACAGAAATTATTCAAAATGTCTTAGTGATCTGAAGAATTAGGAGTTTCTTTCACTGACACGAAGGAGCCAGACTCAACTTCCACCAACAGCTCAACAGTACCAAACTTTGATTCTGTTGGTGAGCTCATCACACCACGCGTCTCAGAACCCACTTACCTTATTCTGTGATTTACATGGCCTACCTTATTGTGGCTGAGTTGCTGTCATTCCTATCTCACTCCACTTTGTAATATTTCATCAAAAGCTGACTGAGAAAATGAACAAGTGGCATCCTAACATTTCACCACTGACTCATTCCTTTACTTATGTTTGTGTATGTAGAACCAGTCTGCACATGTAGCTGCTGGATGCTGCACAACCGTCACCATGGAAGGGATTAGAACACCTGAGATCAATGATTTGGAGAGATGTGCAACCAATTAATTTAATGCTAGAGCAATATAATGCGGGTTGCTTTCAATTATATTATTACTGGTGTTTTTCTTTCACAGAATTGAACATTGTGATATGTTGTGTAACTCTTGTCTTCTTTCAAGACGTCATCATAAAATTAGGTATCAGTGAACAAGTTGCATTTAAACACATATTAAGGTAAACAAATGTGTTTATTCGTCGAGACCATTAAACATGGTGGTGTCCAGTATGTTTTAGATATTTTTTTCTGCTTCATAAAACCTGAATAAAAGAGATAGGTCACAAACAGGTGCATGTGCAGCTTGAAGACATGTTGGGAAGTTAATTAAGCCCAGCTGTACGTCAACATGTAGGACACAGATTCTTAAGGACTGGAGTTGCACCCATGAATTAAAAGCAACCAGGACAAACCACAAATGTGGACATTGCAAGAACTAGTTTCTACACACTTCTTGCAGTTCTAAGCATGGCATAGAAAACAATATTGAAGAATAAAACGAGTTAAATAAATTTGTAATCTATATAGATTGAAGTCCTACATTGACAGTCACTGTCAATAAATTATCTTATTAACTCGTTAACTCAATTCACTTAGTGAAACATATTAAGGACACACAGATTCCTTATTTATGATGATTCTCAGTCTTTTGCTCATGAAAACACAACATTAAAAATTAGAATATTACAGCAAACCAATAGAAAGCATATTTAAATGGCCTGGAAAATTAGCAGCCAACTGAAGACTTTAAATGTGTGGCTAGCTAACATTTTTACTGGAGAAAAACTGAAGTGAATAGTTATTAACATTTTTAATTGGTTGTAAAAAAAAATTTCTTTGTTGTCTGATGTCTTCTTTGCTCATTATGACATATTTTAGCTAATTAGACAGACTTATGTAAAACACCCTGAATAATTTGTATGACCACTTTTTTGTTATTGTTAATGATAATTATTATAATTTCTGAATTCTAGGAATTTAATATTGTTATTGGAGAAACTGGGTAAATAAACAATCAACATCCAAGTTGAACCTTTGTCGTATTTTCTCAGGAACTTGGTGGATCGTTGGGTTGTAGAAGGTGGGCATCTTCCGCCCCTCATGTCAGACAAAATCTGGATGACAAGCAGTGCACGTCTGTCTTCATTGCTGCTGTAATTGATCTGTTTCTTACATATATGAACTTTTTCATTGTGGTACTATCCATGGGACCTTTAATACTTATAAAGAGTAATAAACCAGAAACTTTCATTAAAGCCAGTGCCTCAACATACACCTATCTTTAACAGCATGTACGGTGAAGTTCTTTACCAACATCAAAAAACTTACATATCTGAAAAATCTTTAAAATATAGGTCTAATGGAAAACGCTAATCAAATTTAGCTGTTTAATTATCCTTCAAATAATTAAACTGTATCAAATCATAAACTGTCCTGTCCTTAAATGTTGTTATTGTGCTCAAAGCACTCCTGTGGAAACATGGAGCTCTGCACACGATTTAAAGTCACAATCTACAGAAGAAAGGGTTATGCAACACACACACATATGTGTATGTGCCATTCAGAGTTAGACAGCAGCTGACTCAGACTTTAATGTTTTGTCTCAACCAACTGTGATCACACCACAACCTCACACGCCTGGTGAAGCAGATTAAATTGATATGCGTGTGGATGATAAAATCTAGTTGTTATTCATTAATCCTGTCACATTTGTGACTACAATGTCTGAGAAGCTGAATTTTTTCTGGTTCCAAATAGAGCAACTAAAAGTCTTCCATTAGGTACAATTTATTTCACAAAATTTTGACTCATTCCTTTGGCCAAATGGATTAAAGAAGAGGAAAACACAGTGTAACAAGAGCACACAAAAATGGATAAAGTGATCTTAGTCTGTTTAGCTACTACGAAAAGGTAGGAAGTGCCACTTGCTGGGACATCAGCGCTACCATGTGGTCGAGTAGTGCCACTACAGATTCACTGCCAATTCTCAAAATTAGGACGGAAATATGATTTCCAACGGATGGCTTACAAACTTGTAAGATGTTTTTTTCTGAGATTTTTGTGCTTGTAGGACATCTGATGCAGCATTCACTTATTCTAATAAGATCGTTTTCTTCACAAAAATAAATTAATAGTTCAGAGAATCTTAAAAGTTTAATCTCTTAATTTGCAAACAGTTGCAAACAGTTTTTCCCCCCATTAATCCATACCTCCAGTCAAACATATTGCTCGTATTTGTTTTCTTTAGGTTTTTTTATTTTTAAAATATATGCCTGACATATTTGACTTCGACTTCCTCCCACAGTCCAAAAAACATGACTGTCCGGTAAATTGGTCTCTCCAAATTCTCCCTACACAGGAAAAATGCCAGTGTTGAATTAACACCCCGAAGTGTCTATATGTGTCCAAGTCAGCTGGTGTTAAAGAAACACTTTTGAAAGTGTTAAAAGATTTACACCATTCTTTTGTTAAATTAACATTGGTCTATATACTGAAATTGGTTTAATAAAAGTTAAACTTTCCATTTCTGTGTCTTGTTTTGAATATTTTCCACTGGATTTGATTGATATTGGCCCCTTGTGGGTCAATTATTTACTTTTTTAACACCACATTATATTTTGTGATCAACACTACACTGATGTTACTTTTAATATATTTTAACACCAACACCGTTGTAAATGTTAATGTGACACTCTGTAGTGTTGAATTTAACACCAGCTGACTTGGACACATATAAACACTTTGGGGTGTTAATTCAACACTGGCATTTTTACTGTGTAGGTGTGTGTGCGTGTGTGTGGTTGTTTGTCCCGTCTGTCTCTGTGTTGCTCTGCGACAGACTGGTGACCTGTCCAGGGTGACCCCCGTCTCTCGCCCGGAACGTTAGCTGAGCTGGAGATGGGCACCAACAATCCTCCCCACTATCAGTTAAGGGTGTACAAAAATGGATGGATGGATATTTGAAAAAACTTTGCGGTTTCAGAGAGGTCTCTGGAAAGGTCACAAACATTCAAATTGATGTCAGAATTGATTTTTGTCACAGCAAACAGACAGCTCATTACACACCCACTGCATGTATTTCAGAAAATTGATCATCGGTGTTTTGTTTTTCCCCGAATTGAATTCTTCCCTCCATTTCTTTAAAATGTGCCACAGCCCGGAGAGAGGTTAAATGTTGTCCTTTGTCTTTTCTAAGAAGATATTTCCTTTCTCTCCCTGCTGTCTTTCCATCCTGCTCTGCGTCTGTTTTCAGGAGTTGGTTAATTATCCGTAACATCACATCCCTCTGTCGTCAGCGTCCGCGAGGGGAGCAGCTGTGTGACCTCCCGACCTTTCGTAAGACTCCCAATGGCCGATCAGCATCCTGCCTAATAAGCTGCTGTGCGTTCGTTCTGGCGTAGGTTAAGTGTGTGAGTGAGTTTGCGGGCTTTCATGTGTGTGACACCCCTGGATATCTGCTTGGCCTCTCCGGCCTTACTGGCTGTTTGCGGCCTCGGGCTGGTGACAGGCCGTGCGTGCACAGCAGGGGACAGTATTTAGGCACCGAGGGCTGAGGCTGGGGGATCTTTGATTTCATAATAAGCTGTTGTCTGCTGTGGAGCTGCAGAGCGGCTCACTGGGTGGACAGAGGAGCATTGTCTGCAGCTCAGCGTTGCTCAGCTCAGCAGTGGAGGCCTGCTGAGCCATGCTGGGAAACACCACGGGGTAAACATCCTCTGGTTGCTCCTCTCTGTATCCTGTTTGTCCTGTCTCTCCATCAAATATAGCTTTGCGCATATTTCGAAAGGAAAAGAGCTCCCAATAATTTCTCAGGAAAACTGTCAAAGATGGATGGTTTTTATTTTTCCTCTCACGGGATTGGTGGCTCTTAAAGCTGATTTAAGCTGGTTCTTTTGCACACTGTCTATTTCCTTTAGTCCACTTTTTGCTTCCCAGCAATTTGCTTGAAAATTGTTCTGTTATTTATCTCCCTGCCAATCAGCCAGTTATCCACAACATCGAATAAATATGAGCTGAATTAGAAGGTAAAAACACAAAATTTTATGGAGTATTTTTGTTTCTAGTGCAAATATCTTAGAATATTTAAAGTAAGAAAAAAAATAACTCACAAGTAACTTTCCAGCAAGAAATAAGAGCTTGTTTTGATTCATCAGTATTTTTCATAATACTGATGAAAAAGAACTAGTTATAAGTGAATAAAATCTACCAATCTATGATTATGATATGTTTGCATTTGTGGCGGTTTGCATTTTTTTTTCTGACATTGCTCCCAAGCATTTATTAATTATTTTAAAGACTTGGTTATGCCAAGATGACACGTTTTGCTGCCATTTTCTAACTTTTTTTTTTTTAATTTTATTTTTCATCACCCTTCTGCTCATTATGGAGGTTGGTAAGACAAATCATGTGTCCTAATCCAGCTGGATGCGTCTTATTTATGCCTCAAGGAAGCAAAAAAATCAATTAGATATTTTATGACCCAAAAATAACTCAGTGACGTTTGTGACTAGTTTAAAAAGAGTTATTAATAATTATCAAATATTTTTTAAGATTTTCCCCCAACTGAATAAATGTACTTGAAATAATGGTGGATTGTTGTTAAAGAGCAATTTCTGTGAAAGATTATGATCCTGCAGCCAAAGCTGTGCACAGTTCTCTAGTTTTTTTCTTGTTTCTGTATTTGAAACTATTGCATTGATAGTTTGTATTTAAAGTACATAGAATCTATCAATAAAAACAACTATGAATACCAGAAAATCGACATGACCTGTTGATCTGCTATTTTTCTGGTGGTGTTGAGACTTTAGAAATAGATTTCTTGACACTTGAGATATCTAAATTCCCCAGAGGTCTTTTATTTATTTATTTTATGGCCTATCAATTGCTTAGTGCCTTTTGCCATTTTATTAATTTCTTAGAGTGCCATTTCATTTTTTTAAATCTTTGATATATCTTTGCTTGGAGCAGCTGTGGCACTTTATTCTTTTACACTTTAATACCCAGTGTAAATTTTTAAATTTATTATGACATTAGGCCAGCTCACATTCAGCAGAGCAAAGACAAGGAGTCAACAATAAATCACCACATTTCTTACTCGTCTCTCCAAAATATTCCATCTATCTTTCTGTCTCGTTGCCTTTTATCTCTCCGTCTGCGCTGACAACAACAGCCTCTTTCATGTAGTCATCTTTTCCTCAGAGCCTCGGGCCCTCGCCCTCTTTCTCCTTCGTTCACACGGACTAATTAAATGTTCTGAGAAGAACTCATGATGGGGAAAGTCAAATCCACTTTCTGTTTCCCCCCCACTACTTCTTCCTCAAATATAAATTTGTGCTTCAGATATTGACCCCAAACAGAGTTTAAAAGTTATGTTTGGAATAAGAGACACACATATCACTTCTGTTTTCCTCCCAAAAATGTCACTTTAATGATTGCAGTTTGCAGTCAACTCGGTTCACATTTAAATCCATCTAGCACAGTTTCCAGTTCTAAAAAAAAAAAAAGATGTGACCTCAGAGGAGGAGGCAAAACCAAAAACACTCCTGATTTTAATAAAATAATGAAAATTACCAATCATTTGAAATCTGAGGTTTTGTTTTACTTGTTCATAAAAACACCAAAATGCACAAAGTGTTTGATAGTATAAAAGAACACAAAAGACAGGACATGGACTTTATACAAGCTACAAAAAATAAAAGAAAAGTCATTTTGTATTATAGCAATCAGTTTAAACACATACAACATTTCTATGGAAGAACTTCACACCAGTTATGTCTCTTTCTTTACAGAAATACACGTGTTCTATAGGACAACCTATAGGACCTAAAGGTCAAGAAGCAGCTATAATTTCTATGAAGTTAAGTTATTTTAAATGATCTCTTCTACAAGTAGAAATGTATACTTCACTTTGCATGTACATGCCAAAAGGAGTCACTAAATAGATGATTAATGTTTTTGACAAAATTTAAACTTCCACATGACAAATAATGGACTAGTGATGAGTAAAGTAATAGAACACCTGCAAACTCAGAATTGATTCTCTGTAAGACAATCATTAATTGAAAGTCATTGACGTCAGAGAGTGAAGTCATCCTTTCAGGTAAAACAACAAGTGTCAGACAGGTGGCACTTATTTAGCAATAATGGCAGTGAATGTTACAATCTGATAACAGTACATTATTCTTAGAAATTAAGATTTTTCAAAGATATTCAGCTTACTTTGACTATAAAACGTTGACTGGCGAGGGAGACCTTTCGGAGATGGGCTGCTTAGGCAAAAAAATAAAAGTGAAACGAAGTTATTGATAAGAAGATCCCACAAAGCACTGCTGAAAACTGACACGCCAAGCAAAACATTGACTGGCTAAAGAGGAATAGAACAACATTTTATGGACGGATGAAAGCAAAATTGTTCTTTTCAGGCATCAGAGGCAGTTTATCAGACGACTAAATTTACGTCACAGTAAAGGATGGTGGCTTATACTTCACTGCATAGGAATGTTTCTCATTCCTCAGAGTCTGGAATATCTTATGGCATAGCCAAAATCATTGATCAATTTGAATTCATCATGAATTCATTAAATGGGTGTTTAAACAAAACAACAACTCCAACTGCACTAGAAACTGAGTTGTGTCTTGTTTCAGGACCAACATTAACGTTGTGTAGCACCCAGGTCAATCCCCAAACTTCTATCCAATAGAAATTTTAGTAGGATGACATCAGACATGCTGCCTCTGAGGTAAAACAATGAAATGTAGTTCAACTTTCCTGCATTGGAACATCTGTCCAAATGTGTCAGAGGTTGGATGACTCCATACAACACTGATGTGAAACACAATTTACACAAGTAAATATAAGTTCAGTTTGTAAAATCACAATATCTAAGAACTACTTAAATGCAACATTGTCATTACGTTTTGGAAAATAACACAAAGAGAAATGTTGCGTTATTTTCTGATGACTATAGGTGATCCGTCTGATAAAACAGATTCCATCAAGATAAACTTAGAACAAGAATCTAAACGTTCTTCTGCAGGACCAACTCAATGTCCTTTAATAACAGTGTAGACATTTGATATATACTAATGTAGTTGTATTCTACATATATGAACATTTTCAGTTTAAGTTGTCTTTCAAAATTGGTGAAAAATCTGCAGGAAATGAGGCAAAGCATCTCTCAAAAAAACCAATAGCACAATGTCAATAATCGATGGAAAAATCTTTAGTACTATTACAACAATCAAATCCTCCTTTAAATAGAGATTTTTGCATCTTTCCACTGGTGTTTGATTATTTATGTTGCTGATTAACTATATGAGGTTGTAAGGCCTCCTGTCCATCTTCCCAAGCTTTGTCTCTCTCCACAGATTCTCTACCAGAATCAAGACAGGGCCAGGCATCGTTAAAATGCTACCATTACTTTCAGTCAGAAGAAATATGTTGGTGAAATGAAAAAAACAACTTTAAACCCAAAAATTGGTATGAATATAAGTGGGTTTACTTGTGAATTTGATTTGGGTTAAAGCTAATTTGGTAACACTTTATTTGAAGGGAGGTGAATAAGACTGACATGACACTTTCATAAACATGACATAACACCTGTCATGAACATCAATAAGCCTTCATGAATATTTATGACTGTTGTCATGAATCGTCATTCGGCAAATTATGACACTTTTAATACAAAGTTGACATTATTCAAAATGTCTTTCTTATGACAACTTGACATTAACCAAGAAATCATTACTGATTAAACTTTAGCTTTAATAACATAAAGTTACTTAATTTTTAAAGTGTAATCATTAATACTTTTATAACAAATTTATATCAGTAATGATTTCTTGGTTAATGTCAAGTTTTCATAACAAAGACATTTTGAATAATGTCAACTTTGTATTAAAAGTGTCATAATTTACTGAATGACGCTTCATGACAACAGTCAAAAATATTCATGAAGGCTTATTCATGTTCATGACAGGACTTATGTCATGTTTATGACACTATCATGTCATTCTTATTCACCCCCCTTCAAATAAAGTGTTACCGATAATTTTTTGTTTATCTGTATCTTTGTGTTTTCACAGTCTATGTTTTCATGGAATAAATAAATAAATTATGAGAACTCACGTCAAGAGGGTTATTTTCCTAATCTGGGGCATTCCTGGTTAAATAAGATAAAGCATTCAGCTTCATAAAAAGACTCGCAAGCATTATTTAGTGACTATTTCATTAAAGACAAACATTAAGTCTAAAAATAATGCTGCCTCAAAATTAAACAAAAAAAACACAAACGTTTGTCTCGTGAGCTTTTAATGAAGTTGTCTGCAGCCTTTCATATCCAGACAATAAGCTCCTGCTTATTTGCTCTGCTCTGATTGAAGAGAAAGATTAAATCTGAGCTGACAGGTCACCTGGATCCACCTGATGCTGACCTTCTCTGTTTAACTTAAGTTTGACTCAGTTATTCTTATGACTGTAAAAAACAACAACAAAAAACCAAACATAGGGATACAAGTCTTGAAAGGCAAGTGAAAACTTACAGAAACCTCTCTGTCTGAAGTGTTTATACAATCAAGGGGAAAAAAAGATAATTTGAGAAACAACATGTTTTTTGTAATCAAACAAGCACTTGCTGATTCTGCCTTTGCTGAACTTTATGGAGGAATTTCAGGGTGGACAGGAGTCAACATAAATGCATGACTAAACAGCACGCTGGCATGTATGACTGAAGGGCAAACCAGTCATAAAGTTGCAGCCTGAATGCCATCATTGTCTCCAAACCCATCATCCCCACCATCATCCCCACCATCATCATCATCATCATCATCATCATCGCCATCACCATGACACCGAGATTTAACTTCCCTCTCCACCTGAGACACCGTCACCACCTCTCTCTCTCTCGGACCTTGACTCAAACGTTGGTTTTGGGGGAAGAGCGTAGTTTTTTTTTCCTTTATCACGTTCATATGCAGGTTGTAGATTTGTCTCTTCGTGTTCACATGCTTTTCCTCTGTCGCTTCCAAGCGTAGCAGAAGTCGTGGCAAAGAGACGTAGACACAGCAAAAGGCCGAACAATAGACCATTCATGGTGCCCTGCAATGCAATGATGATCCTGCTCTGCCCTCCACCTCCTCGCCCTGCACCAGCCTCCACAGCTGCACAAGAATGCAGTCCAACAAGTTCCCCCCCGACCCCCCTGTCGTCCCCCGCCACCACCATCGCTACCACCGCCACCACCTCACCAAGTGCTGCCGCTATCGCGACCGAAAGCCCCCTTCTTTCCCCAAACAGAAAAGATGAAGAAGGCAAGAAACCACTGGGGGCGGAGGAGGGCTCTGCAGATGGAGCACAAAGGGAGGATTCATGCTTGGTCACATACACTCTTGGAGGGGAAAAAAGAAAAAAGAGGGGCACCCATTTAAGTGTGGTGCAGCTGCACTAATTCACTTGGTGAAAATGGGCAAAAAAGGGAGTGACAGAGGTCAGATAGCAGAATCTCTCTTTTTTTTTTTATCCATCCCCATGGATGGCGTGTCACTGCATCACTACAACCTAAAAAGTCTGCATGCTGCATAAATCAAGAGATAAGTCAAAAATGCACCTGCACCCAAAGACTTCAGTCCTGTCCTGAGACTATAAAGATTTTGAGCCTCTGTATATTCTCAACGGGTCAATACTGTGCCTTGTCAAAGCATATATAATGCTTGAACTGTTTCGGAATTTGTCGCATTACAACCGCAGACTTGGATGCAATTTATTGGGATTTCATGTGATAGACCAAGGATGCCCAAAGTGTGGCCCCCCGGGGGGAACATTTGCAGCATTACGAATGATTTTGTGCGGCTTTCAGCTGCAATTAAAGGACAAGCTAAAACTGATTTTCCAACAGACATGGTTGATGCAGATGCACTTTTTAAAAAATGTTAGTATGCACCAAAAAAGATTTAGTCAAATAAAAATCATATTAAGATGTCAAAAATATGACGCAAAACACAAAGTATTCATACTGTAGCCCATGTTTTTTTTTTTTCCCTTGATAATTTAATTTGAGAGTAAACATAACCACAAACTGATTTAAACAAACCAATTTAGTAAACTTGGCTAAATAAAGTAAAAATGTGTTTTTGATTATGAAAATACACTAACACATGTGACTCATACACACCCAACACACACTATATATAATCGTTTTTTTATTTTAAGCGGGTAAATCTGCATGACCATCTTTTTGTTTTGAATCTACAATAATTTACAGATCTCTTCTCTACATACAGACTGCTTTACTTTAATCAGTAAAATATTGCATGTTTACGTCATCGCTGAGTTACAAGCAAATTAAAAAAACGAGTTTGTAATCCCAATTTTAAAAAGGTATAGTAGAAAATATGGCCCAGTGGCAAAAACATTGGACATCAGAGTGATAGAGCAAAATAATTTGGTGGACAAATGTGACATGGAATAAAAACTGCACATTGATTTTCAAGGTTTTATCAATAAAAATCATAAATCTGTACATGCCACCCATGAATCAATACGTTAAAGAGACTTTTAGCTGCTAGCTTTGCTATCTTTACAGTTAGAGATGTTAAATGTTTTGCCTGTTATTCTTTGTAGAATATGGACTCTGATTTTGAAGTCTTGCCACAAAGTATTGATGAGAGTTAGAGCAAAACTTTGACTAGGCCATTCTAACACACGATTATTCTTTCATCTGAACCATTTCATGTGGTTGTATGTTTAGGGGTCACTGCACTGCTAGAAGAACTTCAATGCTAAGAGCAAAAGCAAAAGGGGATGATTAAAACTCCAGTAGCTCTGATTTTTCAAGTTACCACTGAAAAAAAAACACATGCATAATTTTTTTTTATTTAGATACCAATTTGTGTCATTCTATCAATAAAACCTCAATAAAATATATCAAAAATTTGGTTGACCTTTCAATAGGCATGAATACTATAAAACACAGCATGGCTTCACAGAGTCTGACACCATAAAAGTTCCATGGGAGAGATGATGACTCCAGAGCTCACCACACAGGTCCCAGAAAATGGCGGCAGAGTCACATGAGATGCATTTTTATTGGCAGCAATAGCCTAGGAGCTGGAATTTCCCAAGCATGAAGCACTGACCTCAAGTGTTGTCTTCGCCCAGACCCTCAGAGGAAATGACATTTATGAATTACACTGTTTTCCAGAAGTCAAGAATATACACAGCCAACCCGAAGCACGAGAAACGCTCTGGCGTTTACTGATTAATACTTTTTTTTTTTTTTGAGGCAGCTGGGCCAAGTAGACCAATTTATGTCAGTTCTGACTTACAAATTCAAAGTCTTTCTAATGAGTTTGTCATCTCTTGGAACAAATGCTGCCATTCAGTTGAAGCCAAAAGTGCCTATTGACATGGGAGTGAATACTTTCCAGCGATTATGCATCAGTTTAATGCAGAATGTGACCCAGCATGTGAATATTTGACCGCTGTGCATGCTTATCTGCATCTCTCTCCAACTCTCTCTCACTCTCACACTCTCTCTCTCTTTGTATCAGCCTGTTTTTTCCTCTTGTCTCTCATCAGATTTCAGGAATTTCCCCCAGAGATCTGGGCAACTATTGAGGTCAATGCTAAAGGATGTTCTCACTTTTCCATTTGCCTCTCTACCTCCAGCAAAAATGTTGTGGCGAAATGAATTGACCAATCGTAGAATAACTCTAGGTGAAGTATTATTTCTATCTCATGACAGAGAGTGCACCTGAAGCTGACTCTTTGACCCACCAGGATCCGTGACCTCCCATCCTGATCATGAGACCTTGTCTTCCCATCGTCTCCCCGCTCTCCCCCAGGAGCCAGGAAGCAGGCTCTTGTGACACAGCAGTCTGCGAAGCCATGAAGAGGCCCATTAGTGCAGTCACATGGCAGGTTAGCACAGTTACTGATGCAACCATGTGAGCTCTATTTTCTAACAAGCAACAGCTTCCCTGAGGTTCATGATAGTTTCACTCGAGACAGGAAAATGTTGCCTGTGCACAAGCAGAGTAAACATTTGGACAACATGTCAGTCGCAGGTAAGAGTCATAACTTGAAACTTTTTGACTCTATCATAGCAGAGCATTGTGTATAATGATGCATTCTATTTCTATGCCGGAATTTTTTTTTTTTTTTTTAGAAATTAGCACTCTGAAATCAACAAGACCGTTTCCTGAAGCTTGCAACTCAGACTTCACAAAGTCAGATTTCTCCTCCAAGCAGGCCCAAGTTCAATAATCAACATGGCTGCACACATAAAAAATCTGAAATTTGCAAGTTTAAGCCTTTTACACACATCTCTGACAGCGTGTACCACAATAAGCCAGCGGCAGGCAAAGAGCTGTACGTCTAATTAGAAACATCTTCCTCTTGTGTTTGAACCTTTAAAACGGGGAGAAATACACCAATGCGAAATGCAAATCTTATTGGTTTTGCAAAATGCAAAGAAGGAATTCTATTTGCCTCTAAGCTGATATTTCCAAGTTCCCACAGTTTTCAAGTCAGGTTCAAATTACAAAAATATATATTCTGATCAGGCTTGTATATGTTTCATCAAAACGGTTTGAAAATAGCCACCTCTAAGTATTTTTAAAACCAATATTCGTGGATTAAAATTGTTTTAGTTCTGATGTAGTATTCTGATCTTAAATGTCAAGCCAAGCCAAGAATCGTCATAATTAACCAACAACACTGGAATGTAGATCATCTATATATTTTCTTTGTGAATCGAGTTACTGGGTAAATTAACGTTTCAGTATCCAAACTTATTGAAGATGACTTAGCTGAATTACAATAAGGAAATGACTGGTTTGCTGACAACAGATGCTGTACTTATGTTCTCCTCAGAAGTCAGATGTCCCAAGTCCACAAATGAAACGCCCGGTGAAATCGGATCTCTAACGTGAAAAGTCAGCGACTGTCGAACCGACCTGCTTCCAACTTGGCTTCCTGACATATAAAATGCAGAGGAAGTACACAACAAATTCTGCAGAGTTAAATCAACACTATGCCGAGTCTATCTTGTCCTTATCAGAATTGGTGTTAATTTAACTCTTTTCAGAGTTATTTCAACAAGAAATTAAGTCATTTTAACATTTGAAAAAGTTAGAACTACTCCAACTATTTTTGAAATAACTCTGTAAGAGTTAAATGAACACCAATTCTGATAAGGACCACATAAACTAGGCATAGTGTTGATTTAACTCTGCACAATTTGTTGTGTAGCAAGGGAAAAAAACAACTATTCTGCTGCACAGTATTTATGAACATGTCCCTTTTGTGTTTTAGCCTATAGCTTCGAGAGGAACACGTGAGCTCGCGCAATGTTTGTATGACGTCATCCAAGTATTTACTTCTGAGACAAATTGACCGCCTCATTAAAACACCTGTCAGAGGGGTAAAAATGTCTGAGCGATACGCATCGAATATAAAAGTATAAAACGCATAAATTTGCTTAAAATAAGCTTTCTGCTCATGCTAAATGTACGGGAGGCCTTTAATTTAATAAAAGGTAGAAATGAATGCAATATAGTCACTTTACACGGAATTATTTCAGTCTTGAAATATTGAAAATATTGGAAAATGTAAGACATAAAATACTTGTTTATGTCAAGATGGTTTTGCCAAATATGTAATTGCTAAAAAAACACAAAAAACAGACATTCTTATATGAATTAAAAAATCCAGAAATACACTTCTCATATGAAAAATTATTTTAACTATATATTTATATTGTTATTTATATAAATATATAAACGCTTTAACGGTTTGTAAAATGTTAACTTCGAACATCTGAAAGTCAGCAGATGCCTCAAGCCATCAAGGCGTTTCAAGGCTCCTGTTTCTCAGCGTTGATTATCAATCAATAATTTTGTTGTCAATTGCAAACGTAATTTAGCGGCAAAGCTTTTTATGCTGTCCTTGATAAAAAAAACTTTGATTTGGATTGTTTGTTCTTAAAGCATTCAAAATATTACATTGCAAAAATTAATCTCAAATCTGAAATTAAAGTTAAGATTTTGCTCCAGCTTTATCCACCAAGCCCAACGCATCTCGTTATACGTACTAAAAAAATCGGACATTTTTAGAGCTTTTCTGTCACTATTTCCGGCACAACGACAACACTTTGATTAATTAAAAAAACTTCTCAAGAGAAATTCAGAAGTGGAAATCTCTTAAAAGCAAGTTAATAAAATATCTACTAAAGTTCTTACGCAATTAAACAACTTAAAAGTCATTTAAAAAAATTAATGTATTGATAACCGTTGAAGCACTTAAATACATTTAAATCGAATCTTTAAATTCTAAATTATGAGCTTTGTTAAAGAGGTTAGTCATTTATTCATGACATTCTCTCAAATGAAACTGGTTCAAACTGACAGAGTCCCTGGAGGCGAGTGGCGCATAGGAGCCTGAACCAAACAGACCCATCAAACCGCAGCGCTCAATAATCTGCAAACACACAAAAAAGGGAAAAAAACAACAACAATAACAAAACGAATATATACTAACCGTTTCCTGTAGAAACAACCTGAACGAAAATAAGCAAAAACTAAAAGCACATCTCACTCCACAAGCCTGAGGCCTCACGCAGAAACTCTGTGCGGCTGAAATTTAGCCGGCGGGGCGCAGCAAGCAAGGTGTTTCCCCCCCACACTCACACACACACACACACACACACACACACACACACACACACACACACACACACACACACACACACACACACACACACCTCCCCATCCACCAGCATCTTCCTCAATCCCGAGCACCACCATCAGCACCTCCGAAGCCCAAATCCAGATGGATGCACATTAGGAGCGGGAATAGCGTCGCAGCGGGAGAAACGGAGCGGTCCATGCGTCCCCGTCTGCCGCCGACTATTTTCTCTGTGTGCGCCACTTGTGTCTTGGACATAAGGGGAGAAAGACGCACACATCGCTCTCTGTTATCATTTTTTTCCCCATGTTTGCAGCACAAAACTGCTTTTTGTTCCCCCCCATTTTTTTTTTTTCATTTACGAGGGTTAATGGATAGAGGCTTGGGCGTTTGATCACATGGCTACAATTCACCTGAGATGGAGACAAAGAGAGCAAAGAGAAGGAGCAGGGAGAGAGAGAGGGAGAAAACCGAGAGCCGGGCTACACATAAGAAGCAATCGGACACACAGGGGTCATTGTTGCTGTCGTTTGGTGACTCTCTCTGTGTGTGTGTTTGTATGTGTGTGTGCGTGTGTGTGTCTTTTATACGCTCATCAGACGGTGCTTTCCATCAGGCCACGCTTTAACGGTTTATATCACGGTCTGAAACAGCGCGCAAAATGGGCTGTCATGTGCGGACACGCAGCAACGAAGAGATCGGCGCAATTGCTGAACTTACAAGGAGTCTTAAAATGAAACATTGCGGAACATACTTATCCAATATGTTTAGGGTCAAAGTCAGATTTTTTTTTATTTTTTTTTTTTACTTTTCTTAGCTACTTCCACATCTTCATCCAAAAGGGATATTGTTCGAAATGTAGCAGAGGATGGAAAGTTTTTTTCTCCATTGTATTATAAAAAATGCAGATGAACGTTTAAAATTCAACAACATAACAGAATATCCAATAACAGTTTTTGACAGGCTTAATTAATGTACTTCTTCATAAATAGCATCAAATTTAGGTGCTATAATCACTGTATCCAAACGGGTTTTATATGTTGTTTAGGGGTATCAGAGTAAAGAGGGACCCAAATAGAAATCCACTGGACACTTTTCTGGATTATTGTTTGCACCAAAAAATAAAAAGTTCTCTCTTCTCTTTGCAGTTCACCATTATGCACCACTTTCAATTTAATTCACTGCTGTCCAATAAACACATCGTTTACTGTTGGAATGTGACACTGTGTGAAAAAGGTGATAATTTGGCAAGGTGCTGTAAAATACAGACTGCGTAGAAGATGTAATGCAACATTTCATGTTTTTGATGTTGATGGAACATATTAAATATCGACCACGTGACAGTTTTAGAAACAATAAAACAGCCAAGAATTTAAAAACTAATAATGGCCTGTGAGAGGCTTATAACGAACTTTATTTATAACTTGTTGCGCACAAATAAAGTTTTGGGCGCCGCTCTGTTTCTACATGCTTCTCTAGATTTTATTTATGGGTATTAAAATGAACGAGGTTTTGTAGAAATGAACGCCATATTATATGCACAAAACAAACAACCAAAAAGAAAGGAAGCAAAGTTGGGTTTTCCACTCATTTCATCAAAATGTGTTTAGCTTGTTTTTGTCTTAGGCTTATCAAATAAAGGGGTGCGGATATAAATGCAGGTCACACGTTTTAAATGTTTATTTGTAAAAGTAAATTGAAAACTGTGTGTAGCCTTTCTTGGGTTTTCCAAGTCAGTGTCTCAAACTTGGGGGACATTTTATTCACTAACTGGGCAAAATGCAAATGCACATCAAACGTTTATGATTTCGATTTACTAACAGATAATGGAAACTATATCCTTTGGGTTTTCCAGATGCATGCGGGGAAATTTGGGAACTAATTTCGCGATATCAAAATGTGTTTCATTGAATTTAAGGGAAAGAGTGAAAGTCGGCTCAACATTTTTACAACCACGTGGATTTCTTCAGCATTTCCTAATCGATGTGGCAGATTTGGGTTGGCCCACTACATTTTTCATTTCACGATAGATTTTCTTTTTTTTTTTTTTTTTTTTACTATTTTTTAAATTAATTTATTTTTTTTTGTCTGGAAATGACTGAGCAATAACTCTCCACGCGATTGCTTATTTGTTTGAACCATGTTAACACGTCCAACAAAGATGGCCTTCTCCTGCCTCTAAATGGACGCACTGTACACTCATCTAAACTTCACCAAGGTAAAAAAAAAAAAAAAAAAAAATCTCACCTCTCCTCTGCTGCAAATCCAACAGTGATGTTCACTGAGCTCTGATACGCGTTTCGGTCCACTTAGTCAACATCTACGTCGCTGAAGAACCAATCAGAGCGCAGCGCTGGGCCCCGAGAGGCGGGGATTAGCCGTGTACTGGAATGCTGTCTCTTTGGGAATGTTTTCCAGTTTCAATCACTTTTTTTTCCCTCCCAGTCCTTCTCACAAGGCGCTCTTTAAGCTCCGCTGTTGCCACACAGAGCAGCCATTCATCGGCTCCGCAGTCAGCCACACACACCACCACTGGACATCTAAATTGGTAGGTTATGTAATTTTATAACGCAACATTTCGGACATAAATGATATCGATATTTATGTGTAACGTACAATAGTTATTTACACTGGAACGGATTTGGCTTTCATTTGTATTTAGCATAAAATTGTATTAGACATTTTTTTGGAATATCTTTGGAAATGTTCAATTTCACCTGTTATAATTGCCTGAAGTAAACAGCAAGTTTTTTCAGCTTTTGTAACGTTTATTTTCAGACTTTTAATCGAGCTAAACTTTCCTCTCTTTTTTTGTTTCATTTTAGCTGCTATTTCAAAAAAAGCAAAAAATAAAAAAAAGGACCCGACAGCGAGAAAGGATATCTGGACTCATAATTATGACTTTTCCCAAAAAGAGTCAGAACTAATCATTAATTGGTGACGCTATAAACTTTTTAACAAGTCCATATCTAATAAAATAGATTGGTTTTTTATTATTATTATTTATTTAAAACATACTACTGCATTAAAGGTGTTTTGTCTGTAATAAGCAAACAAATAATAATAATAATAATAACATAAGAAAGAAATATAGAAACTATGTCGGGAGAGGAGCACAGCCTGTCAGAGTCAGAGCTGAGTCCCGTGGGGTCAGACGACGGCCACTCGCTGTCACCCGGTCAGCCCGGAGCGCCGCGCGGCCCGGACTCCCCGCTGAGCGGCCCGCCGCAGCAGCTCACCGCGCTCTGCGTGGCGGATGCGGGCAGCGAGGACGGAGGCCGAGCGAGGGCCAAGTCGGAGGAAGAGGACGACCGTTTCCCGATCGGGATCAGGGAGGCGGTCAGTCAGGTGTTGGACGGATACGACTGGACGCTCGTGCCGATGCCGGTGCGCGTGAACAACGGGAACAAGGCGAAGCCGCACGTGAAGAGGCCCATGAACGCGTTCATGGTGTGGGCGCAAGCCGCGAGGAGGAAGCTGGCGGACCAGTATCCCCACCTACACAACGCGGAGCTCAGCAAGACCCTGGGGAAGCTGTGGAGGTTCGTATGAGCGAGGCGAGGCGAGCCCTGCTGCCATTCGTGCAAAGGGTTAATGATGTGCTTACACGTTTAAGTCGCTGCACGCGAGCTGTGTTTCATTTGAGTCGTTCACATTTTGAGTTGTATCTTTTTACATTTGTAGGAGTTTGTACTTAAGCGGTGTCAAGAAACGCATAGGATTTGATCTGTCCTCGTTTTTTCCTCGCCTCCCCCAGACTGCTAAACGAGAGCGACAAGAGGCCATTCATCGAGGAGGCAGAGAGGCTGAGGAAACAGCACAAAAAGGACTACCCAGACTACAAGTACCAGCCCCGGCGACGCAAAAACGGCAAACTGACCCCAGCCAGTGAGTCCGACAGCCAGGGGGAAGGGGAGGCCAGCCACTCCCAGTCCCATTACAAGACCCTACACCTGGATCACAACGGTGGGGCTGGGTCTCCCCTGGGTGACCTGCACCACCACCACCACCACCATCACCATCACTCCACAGGTGTGTAGATCCTGTATCCTGGTGCACGAAGCCAAGTTATGTATCAGAATTTAAAAAGATGTATTTTAAAGCTAATCCTCCCAAATTAGGGACATTGATGGATATGTCTTTGATAGCAATGTAGAGCTAAGTAAAATATATAATTAAACTTTATAGCACATGCTTCATGTTCTAATTTAGTCTCAACTTAAACCCAAATCATAAACCATTAACCCTGACACAAGGCTTGTTTAGAAATATGATTCACCTCAATTATCTTCCATATGTATTTAGACCTTAGTTGATGTCTTTATGTCTTTACACTTCACTTTCAGATACATTTTCACTTTTCTTAGACGGAAGTGGCCTCAACCAAATGAACCCTCAATTCTTTCCAATTTCACCCACAAGCTATTGCTTAAAAAAACCGTACATTGCAATAATACATGAAAACAACAACAAAGCCAAAGTTCACCTGACAATGCTGGTCTCTCTTCTCTGTATCTAGGTCAGGGTCACAGCCCACCCACACCCCCCACCACCCCAAAGACAGAGCTTCAGTCTGGGAAACTGTCAGATGCCAAAAGGGAGGGCGGAACAGGAGCGGGCGGAGGATCTGGGGGTTCCAGGAGCGCCCTCGGAGTTGGAGCTGAGGGGGCGTCCGGTGGCCCCTCATCGTCCAGCACCAAACCCCACATTGACTTCGGCACCATGGACATTGGCGAGATCAGTCATGAGGTGATGTCCAACATCGAGCCATTTGACGTCAACGAGTTCGACCAGTACCTCCCTCCAAACGGTCACCCACAGAGTGGCGCCGGGGCCCCGTCGGCCGGCTCCTCCGCCTCGTCCTACGCCTACGCCCTGGCTGCGGCCAGCGGCCACTCGGCCTGGCTCTCGAAACAGCAGCAGCAGCAGCAACAGCAGCCTCAGGCCTCTCCCTCGTCCTCGGATCCGTCGAAGGCCCCCATCAAAAGCGAGTCTGCGTCCGCTAGCCACTATGCAGAGGCTTCATCCTCCCCCTCCTCAGGTACCCACGTCACCTACACCCCGCTCAGCCTCCCCCACTATGGCTCCGCTTTCCCTTCGCTGGCCTCCAGGGCTCAGTTTGAGTACGGAGACCACCAAGCCCCCGGGGCATACTACGCCCACTCCAGCCAGGCCCCAGGGCTGTATTCAGCATTCTCCTACATGGGCCCTACACAGAGGCCTCTATACACCACCATAGGAGACCCCTCCAGTGTGGCGCCCTCTCACAGCCCCACACACTGGGAGCAGCCTGTTTACACCACACTCACAAGACCTTGAGGCAGAGCAGCTGAGCAGTGGGAAATATGGGAAGTGTGTGAGTGAATCTCTTGTATCTGTGCGCAAACATGTGGGTGTTGTGAATTGTATGAGTGTATCTGTGCCATATTAGTTGTTTTTACCATGTTTTTTCTCTGTTTTTTTTTTTTGTTTTTTTTAGCCAACACGATAAAATGTGTCCACATGAGCTAACACGAAACAAAGACTCATGCAGAAGGAAATGCGGATCATGGGCCCACAGCCAATCAAAAACACGTCAATGTTAACAAGCGTGTGCCATCCTATTTTTATTTTTTACTTTGTCATGTACAGCACTTGTATATACGTTACAAGAAGTAGAGCGAGAGCTGAGATCGGACCAGTGTTGGATTAAAGATTGACTCTAATTACACCAGGAGGTGAAAAGGCTTTCAGACTGACATAACCTAATTTTTATTAACCAAACTAAATGATTATTTGGTGTTTTTGTGTTCATGCAAGTAGTACGTTTATTTTCATCACTGGTGTAACTATCTTCACTGATCGGCACCACTGCTATGGAGAAAGAAAAAAAAGAATAAGCATGTTCTGTTTCATTTCAGATGTAAGATTGTTTTTTTATGGCCAAAAATGGACAGCTGAAACGTTTGTTGTTGTTGTTTTCATTCTGTAGATAGCTCAGTCTATATTTCTTTTTTTGGATCTATTTTGCTGAACTAAATAAGCGTGTATAATGGGGAAAAAAATAGGAAAAAGACAGGGAAAGAGAGCTCTTAAAGATGTAGTATTTTAATGTGTGACTCCTTGGAGATTTACCTCAGTTCTGTTTGCTTTGTGGCGATCATCTGAATTTCTGAAGAAGAAGAAAAAAAAACAAACGTAAAGCATTTTGTTGAGTTTTAAATGACGAACACTTTGATGATTTATCCACCACCTGCATTAAGATCTAGAGGTCTTAACCAAATCTTTTGGGGTAACAGGCCAGCTCTGGGTATTACTTTAGGATTAGAATCACATGGACAAGGCTCTACATGTCGGCCAAAATTGTGCCTTCACCTTCAGTTTACACCGTTGCAGCCCTCTCCCGCTTTATCAACCCGAATAACGGTCATTACCACAAGTTTGCCTTTATTACTTGACTCAAATGTTTTATACTGACCCTTTTGGCATGTAGTTGTCTTTTTTTTTTAATGTGAGTAATAATGCATTGTGTGTCACATCTTTGCTTCTTCCATTTTGTATAATTCTGGTTAGTTTTGTAAAGTGTTTGGTATACACTCACTCGAGTATTTTTGCTTCCTTACAAAAAAGCAATGTTGAAATATTATTGTCATCTATTAAATCGATTTATTTATAAAAAGAAAAAAGAAAAAAGAGCTGTGTGTGAGACTTATTCTGTGCAATAAGTATGTGAAGGGTGAAAAGGTAAATAAATAACATGGTGCTGACGCGTTAACTGTAACAACAACACAATCAGAGCCCCACCAACCTAAGCTGTTTACTGTGTTTGTGTGTGTGGTGTGAGGCTAAAATTGACTACTAATTCCCCACGTTTAATCGGCTGGGGACTGCGTGTTACTGAGGGGCACAAAGGGAGCCTTTCAGTCGCCAAGAGGGACGCAGAAAGAGAGAGAGAAAGAGAGAAGGAGGGAGTGTGCAAGGAGCAAGAGGCAAAGCCAATTTCAGCTCAGGAACCGGTGCACACTTGGACTTTTGTGCATGGCTTTTCCTCTCGCGCTGCCCTGTCTTCTCCACCTGAGGCTCCCTCCCTGCTTCCATGTTCAGCTGCAGTTTAAACTCATTAGAAGGGCATCCAAAATTTAAATGTCAAGTTCGCTGCTGGGACTATGTTTCAGAACACAGTCATAGTAAGAAAGGTTCTATACTTAAAAAAGTGTTGGACAAAGAGTATAGAATGTCGGTTCTAAAATAATAATAGCACTTAAACTTTTACACAATTTGCGGTGCAACACAGCATAGTGCAAAAAAAAGAAATGAAAGGATACTGAAAGATGGATTTCAAAGAAAATGTGAAAAGAGTTAAACTGATTTGATTTCAGTTCCCAATATTTTGTAGAAACTGCTTTTGTTGCAGTTATAGCTACAGCTTTTTAGAGAACATATAGCTTAGCATATTTAAACTAACATTCCCGTCTTATCATATTTGAAAAAGAGCTCAGTTACATTGAATGGAGTGCATCTGTTTTAGAGACACAGATTTTCGATTGTATTTCTGTTTGGACTTTGATTAGACCCTTCTAGCATTACATGTTAAAACCTAAATTGTTCTATTGTACCTCTGGATGTATGTTCAGGCTTGTCACATTCCAAGAAAGATGAACCTTCGGAACAGTCTCATCATTTGCAGACAGGTTTTCTTCCAGGATTGCCATACACTGATGTGTTTTCATTTTCTTTTCCTGTTTTTGTTTTTTTTAAGCTCTTTCTACTTTTTTTTCCTTCTTTTTGTTGTATTGCATTTTGTTGTGTTGACAGGTTCCCACCTGAGCTGTGGTTTTTCTGCAGTTCTTCCAGTCACAACGCCACCCAGCTCCCTTCAACTCATGTTCTCCTTGTCAATTTAAGTGAAAAGAAAAAAAAAAATCAAAATTGAGTAAAAAGAATCTCTAAATTGTGTCATTTCCCATATAAAATGAGAAGAGACAGGGAGCTTTAGAAAATAAAAATCAAAATAAAGGTGGTCAGTTTGAACAAATAAACAAACAGAAGCTCCCAAACCTTCCAAGTAAAAACACGAATTACTTTAACCTGAAAAAATTGTACATTTTTTAAATTTTTCTGAAGTTACCGAGTAAATGTAACCAGTTTCTGTACTCACGGCTCGCTTCATGTTTGAAGAACGACGTTTTGAACCTAGGATGAGTGCGAGTCCCCCTCCAGGCCAGGTGGTGGCAGTAATTTGCCCGAAAATTCAAACTAGGTGGCGGCAAAGCTGCGGTGCAAGAGAAGAAGAGAGCAGCACAGCCACCGTCTGAACAGGTCAGTTCTCTTTCTGACTTATTTAGAAACGACGGAACTAATATTTTATCCACAATCCTCTTGGAAAACCTTGTTTTTGTCTCTACAGCATATAGCACGGAGCTAACCTTACAGTAATCCCTTCGTGGTCATATTTAAAGCTGCAGTTATGGCTTTCATCAAGTTTCATCAGTTTTGAACGCTTGTAAACTTTTTAATTTAACCATTGGGTCCTTGCAGTCAGCAGCAATGGACCTGAAGCAGTTTGAAGCGGACAACTCTGGCAGCTGCCGGCTGGCCTCTCGGATTCCCGATGTGTGCAGGACGGAGGACTGCTGCCTGGGAGTGGACGAGGCAGGCAGGGGTCCTGTACTCGGTGCGTTATCATTTCATCATTTATCCGCTTATTTGTATTGGGACAAGTGTTAAGTATTAGCACATATCTGACATAAAAGCCTTTCAAAGCTAGAGACGGTTTACAGTGACTGTCCCTAGTTGGACTTTTGGGGTAACGAGCATTTAGGATATTATTAATGGGGTAAAAATAGAAATATGAAACTGAGTAACACTGAATCGGGACATCCTCTGTAGCCGGTAGCTTTCCTCTAAATTACTTAATTGTGCACCAGGGTGTTAAGTTTCCGGGGGAAACAATAAATGTATAACTTAGTTAAAAACATTTTCTCGTGAAATGGCATCCTTATCAACTAAATGGGAAAGTGTATTGACGGCAAACATCTGGAAACCTGCACCAAGACATAATGAAAATATGGTTTTCTGTCTCTTATGACAAGGTATTGTTCATGGCTTACACATTATGAATAAAGCCAGTCTGAAAATATTTTGGAGAAATTGACATATCTGGATATTATGGTATTAAGGACTTGACACACTTTTGAAATTCAGAAAATACAGAATGAACTACGTCACCCTGATCCTAATTATATACAAGTATATAATGTCTTTGAATACTTACAATGCTCTTTTTCTGATTCAGGACCGATGGTGTATGGGATTTGTTTTTGTCCTGTTTCAAAAAAGGAGGAGCTGAAGGATCTGAAAGTAGCAGGTAATCCTCTTTTTTTTTTCCCTCGGAAGAATCGTCCTTGTTTAAACTGAGTTTATCTGCCATATTTCCTCAGACACACACACACACACACACACCATTCTTTAAAAAGCCTCAATCCGAAGCGTTTCATATTTTAATAAAATGTTTCTCTGTCTTTGGTTAGATTCAAAAACGCTAAATGAGGCTGAAAGAGAGAATCTGTTCCAAAAACTGGATGAAGCACAAAGCTACATAGGCTGGGCTTTGCAGATTCTTTCGCCCAACATGATTTCCACCAGCATGTTGCAGAGGTAGGGAACGTTGAGCTCATCTATGTGCCAGCCTGTGATTGTAATTACCGTACACACACACACACCCAATAGCATTATTTTTATTTTTGATTCAAGGACAAAATACAACCTGAATGCCCTGTCACATGATACAGCCATCGGTCTGATCCAGTACGCCTTGGACAGTGGAGTCCAGCTTAAGGAGGTTTGTAAACCTTACAACAAACTGTTTCATTTCTTCAATGTAGTTCTGAATATCTGCAGCTTGATGCTTCATTATATGCCATTTCCCCTTCTCTACTTTTCCCTTTTTGCTCCATATCACCTCCTCTCTGTGCTGTCCTGTACCTCCGATGCTTCTCAGGTTTACGTGGACACAGTCGGACCAGCAGAGAAGTATGAGCAGAAGCTGTCCCAGCGGTTCCCTGGTGTCCAGGTGACTGTGAGGCCTAAAGCCGACTCCCTCTTTCCTGTTGTCAGCGCGGCCAGCATCTGTGCAAAGGTCAGTCAGCCAATAGGCATTGCTGTTCATTTTTTGTTGATCATGTTTCGTCCTGTTTTTAGAGTTTGTTTGACATGATTGACATTCAGAACTTTTCTACAGATAACACAAAAATCATCATGCTTCCTTGGAAATCTGACTCTCTCCTGGGTAGAAATGTTATTTTATATTTGTATAATACAAGTGTTGTCTAAATGATCAAACTTTTCCCAATCAATTATAAGACATGCAATTTCCTTTGCTGCTTCATCACAGGGATGTTTTTATTGTTGCCTCACTTTGACCTCCTTTTGAAGGTTTAGCTTTCAATACTTGCCTCTTTTCCTTCTCGTCCGGCAGCTGCTTTACATTTTCTTGTCGCTGCTGGCATTCTTCTGTTTTTAATGTCTGTGTATGAAGATACTCCATGTTCACCGGCGTCAATGTTCTTGTTGTTTGGTAAGACACAGAAAAAACTGCAATACTTGTGACACACACCAAGTTTCTGTCACCCATTTCAGGCATGTAGCAAAGACCTGGTGGTGCAAATTTGAATAAAACTCCCTGACTAATGAATCCATCAGAGACAACAGTTATTGATCTCTCTGAAGTTCTGAGCTGTACTTTTGTAGCCATGTTTTCTTGCTTTATTCTCACAGTGAAAGTTCTGGTTGTGGTTTTCAGGTTGCCAGAGATCGCGTTGTGAAAGGCTGGAACTTTGCAGAAGACCTGGGGGAGATCGATGCCGATTATGGCTCAGGATATCCCAATGGTGACAACATTCAACGTGTCGATGTGCATTCGCACATATTCCCAGTGTGCTGCGTAGATTTAGAGATTTGTCTCTAAACGAAGGCCAGAGTGGGAAAACGATGTCAAACGATTTCTGTTTTCTGTTGCTAGACCCCAAAACTAAAGAGTGGCTGCTGAAGTACCTGGACCCTGTGTTTGGTTACCCTCAGTTTGTCAGATTCAGCTGGAGCACAGCTCAGACTCTCATGGACAGCAAGGCAGTGCCTGTACACTGGTGAGGAGCCTGAGGACTTTTTCCAGGCGTAGCAAATTGTTTGAAGATGAAAATAAATCTTAAACCTCAAATCCTTGAGGTCTGTGAAAATCCTTTGACATCAGGAGACGAGCTCTAACCACTTTATTAAAAAAAAACAAAACCCTCTTTAATCTGTGTACTTAGGGATGATGATAAAGAGGATGGGGAGAAAGCGGCGCAGCGGCAGAACAACCGTTCCATGTTGTCTTACTTCAGCGCATCAGCAGAAGGCGACAGAGCTCAGCAGACACACCGTTTCTTCTCGGAGAGGAGACTGAAGAGTTTAAAGTCACTCTGAAGAGGTTCCAGAACATGTGACTCACACCCTGGACATTGGAGGCTCATTTGGAGAATATTCTCCTGCACCACAAACGACTAAGATGTTCACAGAGTGTGAAAAATCATCATTAGTTGATTTATCCACTGTCTAAACTGCAATCTTTGATATTATTTTTCATAAATAAAATGTGTTAAACATGCTTTCTCCAAATTCTTGTTCAAAATGATTCACTGAGCACCTGGCCACTATATATTTTATGTAAAGACTCAGGTTTGGAGCCCTGTAGTGGTTAAGTTTGAAACAAAACACTGTTTACACCAACAAAAGATAATTATATAGCTCTTTTTTTTAGCCAATCGGGTTACTCAAAGTGTGTTGCATCACAATCTCATCTGTGCTGGCATTTACCCATCCACACATATTCACTCATTCAGTACGTTTAGTGTGAGCCCAGGAGTCTATCATGGTCATAGAGATCAAATGTTATGCATAACGTATATAATTTGATATTGAGTATCTTAAAATGGATGGATGAACCAAATATCCAGGTGCAACCACCTATTTAATCAAAGCAAACAAGTAAAAGATAAATGTCAAGTGTTTTTTCTAACATGTTCCCTTTTAAAATTTTAATATGTCAAAAATTTAGCTCTAAGGAAAATAAAAAAAAACCCTGCACATTATAGGCGACCATATTTGTAATTACTCTTGAATCAGTTAGGAGCCCAAATGACCCATGGTTCGCACAAACGTCTGGTTTAATAATATTATTGCAACTGAAATTTTGTACAAAGAAATTACGGTGAAATATTTTCCTGCTACCGCGTAAGTTTTATTAAGGAGTTACAGAAATATAACCAGCCACCACTAGGGGGAGCTCTGTGCCCTGCTTTGTGAGTTTAAAATGTGCTGTTCTGCAGTTTGAGAACAGCGTTGATGAGAGTGATCAGTTCCACTCTGTGGCTATCTTTGTTTTTCTTAACTTGAATTATTTCCAGCTGCAAAATTTGTCTTACTGGCACCTAAAAGAAAATCTGAGAAGCTTCAAAGAGCTGACAGAGCGCAGCAGCAGGTGAGGGAGTGAGGTTGTTATGTCACTCTGTGCCCCATACATCCCAATAAAGCTTCTGTCATTTCGACACTTTCTCTGGTATATCGTTAAAAGTACTTAGTTCTGTCGGGACGATATTGTCACTTTTAAATTTCACCTTGATTTTAGAAAGCAGTCCATGCCTGCTTTCAATAGGGGAAAATGTTTTACCTTTCATTCATCAAGCCAGAGACAACAGCTTGCAGGTCTTTTAATAGATCATACCTCTAACACTTTCCTTCTGAGGGAAAAGACAGCTGAAATACAAAGTCATAATGATCATGTTGAATGTGATTCTACAAAACGATTCAAGTCAAATATTAAATGTCCACTCAAGAGGATTTTCTGTTAATAAAACATGTAAGATTATTCAGATCCAAACGGACTCTAAAGATGTGTTACATGCTATCTTTCTTTTAGTAGGCCACACATTCTAACATTTGCACCTTTCACCTTTTTGCACACTCTGAGCAGAGACGTCTTTTTTTTTCTTCTAGTTTTACATGTTGTTTTCATCAGCATGACAACAAATTTGAGGTAACTTTTGGAAGAGGCTTCTTGATATTACTGCCTTTTTTTCTTCCTCTTTTCTGAAATCAGCACCAGTTCAACAAAATACACATTGGTTGAAGCCAGAGGAGTCTCAAAGTCATCCACTAGCCATCCCACATCCCTCTGGTTTGTCAGACTATTCGCTAAGATGCCTCATGCTAAACATACAACCACACTTTATAGTACAAGGACACGAGAAAGCTGACCACAAGAGCCAGATAATACAGCTTTGCAAAACAAAAAAAATTAAAAGAAAACCGTAATTGTAAGAACTCTTAACTTGTGGTAGCTATTGAAGGCATATTCATCAAGTCCAGGTGTTTTAGCTTCCATGAGGTTTTTGTCTCGACTCCTGAATCCTCTTCCCACAGTTCATAGCTAAGGTGGAGACAGCAAACGAAGACAGGATCACAATCGAAGTCCCCACAAAGTGAGACGATGCTCCTCTGGGTGCCGCTCGCATGGCTCTCCTGGTCAAGGCCTCTCTGTTGAAGGCTGCGCTGGCGTTCAGCGTCTGAGCTGCGGGATCCATGCTTACAGATTGCGGCTGGGTGGAAGACAGCTGGAGTTGAGGCGAGGAGCTCAGGGTGCTGCAGCCTCACCAGGAAGAGTCTGGGTCTCACAAGCCTGTTTCAGGTCTGAATACACGTATAATCCAGCATCTACCTCAACCCCTTTATATGCATCCTTTTATAACCTTCTGAGGCTGCTCCTCTTATTATTTTAAGCCTGGCTTCCTGCAACGTCAATGGGAACGGAAATAGTTAGCCCAATAGCCTACAGTGGGCTAAGCTGGTTATCTATCTCAGCTTAGGAGTGAGTAATGTAATACTATTAGATCATCCTGCCATTGTTCCAAAGCAAATTGACTTTTTCTGAACACTGACATCAGCAAACGTTCCACTTTAAATATCAATTAATTTTTTTAACCAAACACTCTCAATTCCAGGCACAACATATGACTCGTTTGTAGAGCAAGTGTGTTGTATAGAGAGGCTACAGTTCTGTCTATACAGTGAGAGCTGAGAATAACTGAGTTGATTCTTGGCTCTGGGTGCCATGAAAACATTTAAAAAATAGGTGAAGGTGGTCGTATTGAGGATGAATGTTTTGTTTTTCAATGTTGTCAAATAACATGAAAACTTTTAAATATTTCACTTTGACAGTGTGATTTTGGCAGTTTATGCCCCCACTGAGATTTCAAACGCTAAATGTGGAAAAATACCAACAAGCTACTCATTCCTGAATTAGTTACACTTGTCGCAGACATTTAAGATGTACTATTTATAGGGAATAACTGATGTGGTTTGACATCTGAGCATTTGTTGAAAGTTACTGAGTCTCCAGCTAGGAAGAAGCTTTCATCTGTATCGCAAATAAGGTTCAGTTCGACGAAAACCACAGGTTTTCTTGTAACATAATTGGAGCCCCAGAGTCACCAGGTTACATGAGTTCAGGAAGGGTTTCTTGTAATCCAGTAAGCTGTTACAGATAGTTCCAGTTTCTTTTTAAGACTCCTGTACGGTGGGGCTAATGGGATTAAACTTGTTCTTTTCCAACACGGACACACAGGCTTTTAATCAATGAATGAAATCTGGAATAAGTTGCTCCAGACAAATAAGCTGAGTAACAGGTTGTATTTAAAATTATAAAAAAAGCTCAAATTATTTTCTCTTAGAAGTAATATGCAGAAAAGTGCATAGGTAAATATACATACACTCACATGCGCACCCATCCACAGACATTGCACTAAGAGAAGTACTGTGTGCATCAACAGAAAACTATCAACTCTATTGTAGGTGTGTTAATACACACACCTTCCAAAAGTAGCCTTGCAAATTAAACATTGAAGGACTTTGATTCATAACACAAATTTATACAGTTTTTTTATATATCATAAAAGAGATGATCAAATAGCACCTAGTTCACCGAGAACAACAGAGTATTCCCAAAACACATCTGAAAATGCTATTTTTGATAAACTGTTTCTATCAAGTTTGATAAAATAGTCTTTGCCATCTTAATAAAAGCATTGGATGCAAAGTGTTTTATAAAAGCCATTGTCTGCACGACTGACCTTTGAGGATTCTTCATTAAACTGCAGAGTGGGTGGACCTCTCTGCATTTATATTGGCCTCATCCAGTCTAAAGATTTAATGACAATTCAGGACATAACTCACCGCTTCAGCTTTAATTAATATTCATTACACAGTGATGAAGGGGTTGCTGAGTGTCACATGCAGTAGCATCCATGAAAGCTTGTAAGCCGTTGATAAGCAATTTGAATGCAGCCATATCTCAAGGAGCCTTAATGTTTGAGGAGCCTGAATATTCTTCACCACAAATATTCTTCCTGGACCAGAGTTCAGGTTATCTCTAGTGGTATCCAATGTTTTTGTAGTGCAGTAACGTCAGTGATAACTGCAGCAAAGTTTCTTCTTCCTGTCAGAGCTGGTCTCTCATCAGTTTTAGAGACAGTGAGCATCTGGTCTTAGTGGCACAGTGGGACTTTATGTCCGCTTAATCGTACCATTTCCTTACTATGAGCAGAGCCAATATAGCATTTGAGAAGCAATTGCATTTTTCAAAGAGCCACATCTTCATTGCTGTTTGTGTTAATTCATCTGTATCACTTCAGATTGTGCAAAAGTATTCGTATGGAATTTTCCCAGAATTTATTACTTTAAAAAAACAAACTAGGATTTCATGGAAGAAGTGTGTGATCAGCAAATGATAGGAACATTTTAATTATGCTTTTTCTTTCCAAAATAGCTCAAGGAGCTTGAACACTTTTGGAAATAACGCCATCTTTGCAACAGAGCTAACTGGATGCACTTTAATAAAACTAAATACTTTATCAAAATATATGCAGTTTAGATTAGCTTGAATATTTAAAACAGCACTTGCTACTTTATTTTTTATAAATGAAACATTAGTGAGGTTATTCAGTCATTGAATAACAGTCATTGCGGATTTTACTGCTACTAAACCAATGAAAGAATGTCGACCTCAAGATGGCGCCAGAGGAAAACTAAACTGATTCAGGGCATGTCAAGTGTTCAAACTTCATGTCCACATCATTGAGACATAAAATATAAATGTTTGAATATTTCACAGTGCAAAAGAACCAGTGGGACTCCTGACAGATTGGATCATTCATATTTTAGACCTGTGATCTGGACGTCCTTCTGATTTAAAACTTGTCTCTTTGAATACATTTAATGAAGTCAAACATAGAATGTATTTTTTTTTATTTTTCTTCAGTATTTATAAGGAATATGCTTTAAAAAAAAGAAAATATCGTCAGAACCAAAGCCCCTCACCAAACTGGAAACGTTTTCGGAAGATGCTTTGACAGGTAACACGTTGTCCTGTTCTAAATTCCATATGAAGAAAAACAAGCAGACACTGTGTATCTGTGAATGCAGTTCTCGGTCCTCAAGTGTTGGGATGAGTAACGCTCAAGACTGCTGAGCTTATGGTGTTTTATTTAGAAAAGCTTTTAGCACAGCTGTAGTCTGTGACCCACTTCCAGACAGACAGGGTTGGAAATGAGAAGGGGGGAAGCTTACAGAGCCGCCTCACGGGACTGGATGTGCAGGAAAAGCAAATGTTAAGGAGGCAAGAAGAAAAAAAAACTACTGCTATCTAGATAAACAGGAAAGAAGAAAATATGACAGACAGTAGAAAGCACAACCCTTCTTCAAATATGTGTGTTGGGCGCCACAGTGCTGGATTTTCAAACATTGGTTTCTGTGCACTAGGTGGAAGACACAGTATTGGAAATGCACTGTTTCACCTGTGCGTCTCCTCATATTCGGAAGTGCAAACTGACATCAACAGAAGATTAATATGGCATGAATGTGACAACTCTTACCAGCCCAGGTCGTTAAAGCTCCTAGTGTAACCCTTCCATTTGTGTTTTATATTTTTGGCTTTTTGCTTTATATGTTTCAAACATTATCCAGTGTGTTTCTTTCATCATCGCACCTCACTTACAGAATGTGTTGTATTCCATTTGTAAATTCATAATGCATGGTGATCCTGTTATAATAATAATAATAATAATAATAATAATAATAATAATAATAATAATAATAATAATAATAATAATAATAATAATAATGTAACTTAATACAATGGACAAACTTTGGTCCACGTTGGTAAAGAGGCTGTTGTGCTCAACATATCTCCAAACGTGTGAACTGATGGTTGTCATCATGCGTGGCTTTGTACCTGCTAATTAGTTGTACCGCCATCTGTTACATAAACATACAGCATGTAACTGTTGGCAGATTCCAGTCTGTGTTAAAACTTAAATGACTATTTTAACGCAAACGTTTCTGTAGAGCGATGCATCCTGATCGTGTTCATGTTTGAAAACAGCGAGAATCTGGCAGCAGGACTTGAATAGACGTTAATAATTTTAATTATACTACACATATGCCGTGACCAAATTTGCTTTACAGAAGTTATCTACACAGAGATGAGTCGTTTGAATAAGTGCAGCAGGGAATATGTGTATGCTAACTAGCAATGGTTACTGCTACCTCTTTACCAACAAAGCAGGCTGAAAATATCAAGTCATGCAATTCACTTTTTTCCTTTTCACCATGTTCTGTTCATGCTGCTTGATCATGATAGGTTAATTCTCATATGTGAAGAAATGCATAAAAAAAAGGCAAGAGAAAAATGGAGATTCAGATAACGAAAAATGTGATAATTTAAATAGCAAATTGTCTAGAACAGGGGTGCCCAAAGTTGTTCCTCGAGGGCCGGCATCCTGCACGTTGTAGTTCTCTCCTGTGGTAGAACAACCTGTTCAGTATGTCAATGTTCTTCTTGGGCCTCTAATGAGCCATCATTTGATCCAGGTGCCTTAAACCAGGGAGAGAACTAAAACATGCAGGATGCCGGCCCTCGAGGACCGACTTTGGACACCCCTGAGGCAAAGTCTGGAGACAGATCAGTAACTCGGAGGTCTAACAAACTAACAGTCACTTCAAGCCAATGCTACATGCCAGTGGACATGTGGTGATACTGAATTCACAGAGCTCAAACACTGAGGAAAAAAACAAGCCACTGATCTAAATATTTATAGAAAACATGGCAAGATTAAAATTTGGAAAGAGCAGTTTTTTGTTGCAGTTTTT
Organism: Micropoecilia bifurca; assembly: GCA_903067075.1. Classification (NCBI taxonomy): domain Eukaryota; kingdom Metazoa; phylum Chordata; class Actinopteri; order Cyprinodontiformes; family Poeciliidae; genus Micropoecilia; species Micropoecilia bifurca. Next base: position 38,731 of record CAEGAF010102661.1, read on the forward strand.
CTTATGTAATGAAAGCCACAGGTAATTTTTTCACCTGAAAACGTTTATACTTGTAAATAACATTCGTAGCCACCTTGATGGCCTGACTGCTGACTGACTGAGCTTCACAACTTGAAGCAGGACAAAAAGTGTTACTAGTTGTCACTATTTTTGGGGGCTGGGGAGGAAGGAGTTCACCCTCTTTTATAAAACTCCTCCACAATTCCTGGAAAAGTATTCACCCTCATTCCAATAAGGAATTGATCACCAATAAGCAGACATACGACAGTTTGATTTATCCCCGTTAGAAATGTGTTTTATGTCTTTTGTTAGTAAAAATACTCAGTTTTCTGTTAACATTCACAAGCATTCCCACACTGCTGTGTCATCCATTTTTGGTATCCACTTTCAATTTTAGAGAGCCATGGCTCCAGAGACACTTTATGAGTAAAAAAACCCAACTCATTATTCTTTTGAAAATGATTCATCTCCTTTGCAACTGTTAAAAAGGCAGATTATGATATTTAGGTATTATGATATTTGCCCTTTAATAATAATATGTCTTTTAAAAATGTGCCTGCATTGCCAATGTTAATTAAAAAATGATTTTATCATGGTATGAACATCAACATCAAGCGGGCGCTGTACCTGTCTGTCTTGGTGAAGAGAGAGCTGAGTCAAAAACCGAAGCTCTCGATTTACCGGTCGATCTACGTTCCCACCCTCATCTATGGTCATGAGCTTTGGGTCATGACCGAAAGAACGAGATCATGGATATAAGCGGCCGAAATGGGTTTCCTCCGCAGGGTGGCCGGGCTCTCCCTTAGAGATAGGGTGAGAAGCTCGGTCATCCGGGAGTGACTCAAAGTAGAGCCGCTGCTCCTCCACGTCGAGAGGAGCCAGTTGAGGCTCGGGCATCTGGTCAGGATGCCTCCT
>CAEGAF010102681.1:0-41582 GCA_903067075.1 Micropoecilia bifurca
TTTTAAATTTATTTTATTCTTTGAGGGATTAAAAGTATGCAAAATTATATGTTTCTAGGTGAGAAAGTAATATTTCTCCTTGTTAAATCAGGAATTAATATACATTTTTTCAGCTTCTATGTTTTTTTAATCTGGAACAAACTGCAAAACAGTCGAAACACAGACTTTGTTTTAATCTCAGCTAACTTGGTAATAAATAGAGCATTGATCAACGTATTTGACTGAATCTAATGTTTACGTCTTGTTTCACAATTGGTTCTTTTATTATGTTTTTATGACTTAAAGTGCTTGTTCCTGAAATGTGCTACACTTGAAAAACTTGACTAATCAATCCCAGATCTTTAACATCGAGAAATAACTTCATAGTACCTGTCTGGCAACATGAAGTAGGCAACAAGATCTCAGATCCCCTGATTTGGTCAAATATTCAGCAGTAAATATGCCAGATGTTTGCTGATTTTGTCAAAGTGTCTGCATAGTTCTGTCATGGTAACAAATTTTGCTGGATGTTAAATTGTCCTGGTAACTATTATTGCACTAAACAGGAATATTTCAAGACTATTTTCAACTAATATGTTGGTAATGGCAAAGTAAAGCAAGTTTGCAAGACATTTTGAATATCCAAAATAAAACCCAACAACCAAAAATAATCAATAAAACAGAAATAAAAACCACTTATAACCAAAATCATAAATAACAAGGATTATGACGTTTCGGTAAACAAAAACTTACCTTCGAAAAATATTATTCAAAGTGAAAATTGTGAAGATTGATTTCATTTATTGTGTATTTGTGAATAATTTTTGTCCTGTGTGGATCAGAGAAATTGTGTTATTTCATTTTTAGGAACAGACGTTACAAGTCCAGAGAAGTAGTTTTCCTAAAAATCAACGCAGAGTCCAAACAAAGTGTTGCTTCCTCTTCTTCATCTGTCGTCTTGTTCTCTGCCTAGTTATAATATTTACAGTATTTTATTTAAATAAGAAATCGCTTGCATCTAATATTTTCCACACAGAGATACCATGTTCACTTTATGAGATAAATCACTTATCTAAATATACTTTCACCTTTTGTGCAAATCCAATGTATTTATTTTCCATACTAATATTTCTGTCCATATGTTGTAGAGTGTTAATTATCACCATTAAGTCAGAAATAGTTTCCTATATTTTAAGTGACATTTGCTCCCAGTTTGTCCAGTTTTTGCTCGGCACCAGATGGTCTGTAAAATGAGACGTGCAGCAGGAAAATAAAACCTGTTGGGAAATATTTAAAACTTTTGGCAGCTAAACGCACAGACTGAATTTATTTCTGTATATAACATTTTTCCATTCGAGGAAAACGTTTTATTTTCTAATCATCTGCTTTCAGTGTTCGGCTGTTGGATTTGAATCAGTTTGAGCCGACCTCAAGCTTAGACAACCATTACTAAGTGCTATAACCCTTAAAGTATTCACAAGAAATAAATAGGATGTTTACTAAATCACTATCCGATTCCGATTTATTATCTGCATCGTCTTTAAAAAGCTAAGTTCAGTCAGCTGGATTATTTCCGTTGCTTCAGTTTGTTGTTACGTAGGTCCAGTTACAAGTTTATTGACTGAAATCTTCACAAAATAACTTTAAATTTGAACCACAGCTTGAATTAAAGATATAGAAACACATCTTACAATTTCTGCTGAAGTGAGGCCTCTTGTTCATACACAAGCTTTGTTCTATCCACTAGCTTCTGTAAAAACTGATTTGGAAAAGTTTCTCTTCTGCCTTGTTTTATAAAGTTTTTGTACTTTTTTAAAAATTTTAGCCTTAAAAATTTCTGCAGCCAATCCAGAAGCGCCACTTAATTTCCTTGGTGCTAATTGGCTGTCGCTTTAATAAGTTAGCTTCTGTGGACAGCTTCTGCTGAACGTATTAATGCATTTTAATACACATAACTGACTCTAATCTACATATATGATTTAATATTTGGTATATTTGTACAAACATGATATTTCTTGTGATTTGACATTATTTAAATAAACTGAAGGTGAGACAGATACTCTGTGGTTTAAAGTTTTGGTCATTAATTTGACTCACGAAGGGATCTTTACAAATCTGTCTGATGCTGGCAACACTTAGATTATTGAAGTAATCAACTAATTTTGTAATCGATTAATTGTTAAAATGGTTATGCAGACTGAAAAAAGCTAATTTGCTGATAGAACACCGCCAAAACTGTACAAAAATTATATAAATTTTGCATTTAAGATAAAAAAATATATATATATATACTTTGTCTGTAAATATGTTCTCATCAAGAGGCACTTTTAGCTTTGCCTAATTTAAATTCATAATAAAATCTACTTTTTTAATGCTGCAGATGCATCTTTTGTTTATTTTGTTTAAATGAATTTAATTATTTGTTAATTTGCCCTTTTAACATAAAAAAAATCAGCTTAAGTGGTCAGAAGGAAAATCTGCTGAGTTTTCTGATTGTTAAAATCTGATAAATCGTCAATGATCTCACTAAAATAATCATGAGCCGCAGCTCCTTTCAAACTCATCGCTGACGGTTGGTTTTAAATTTTTTACGCAGTGCACACAACATGCCTGAGGAAAATCGCTGAGCCATTCTTTGAATGAACTATGCGTTATTCTCTCCGAGGCGTCTGGCCGACCTGCAGCTCATGGTTATTCTGAAAACATCTAGTCATCGGAGACCAGAAGCTTAGAGAAAAGTGTAATAATTTATCCTGGCAGTATTTTCCTGTCAGAAGGGCCAACGTCTGCCAACACACTCTGTGAAAGAGACTGAATGAGAAGCTCACTGGCATTCAGTGTTTGGCCTCCGTCATGTAAGTCATATTATTAGCCAGTTCAATGGGCTGCTTAATGACACACAGGTCTATTACACTCCAGTCTGTAAACTGACGCAACATGTTGCCGCTGCCAGAAATCTGTCCATCACAAGTTTTCTGGGAGTTTATTTCTGCAAATGGAAAAAATGCAGCCACATGGATACAAAACAATCTGCAAACCTGTGGTGCAGCTTCTATGTCAGATTAATGCAAGCAATTTTATAATTGGAAAACAAACAAAGTATTCAAGGTTTTATGTGGTTGCATAAATATATTCTGTTTGACCTAAATCAGCTGTATTCAGGAGTTTAAATGATTTTGACCCTTTAGAGACTAACATTAATGTCTTTAATTTGTGTCTGAAGTTTGAGAATAAATACATATTTTAATGAAATCTCACACAGAAGATGTAAAGTGTTGTAGTGGTGCCAATTTATTTTTTTGCACTTGTAAAGCGGCTAATTGAGGCTAAGAAAGGAATCAACAAAATGCAAAAACCACAACAAAACAACACAAAACCAAAAAGAAACAACACAAAGCCACAGTGCAACAATAATCACAATGCAACAACAAAAACCATCCATCCAAGTTATGAAACATGCTAACATAACTTCCATGTCGTTGTGTTGTGTTGTTGTTGCGTTGTGATTTTTCCCTGTTGTGTTGTGGTTTTTGCATTTATTTGAACCTTCTGTGACACCGTAATTAGACCTTTAGTGGCGGTTTTTGATATGGGCAGTTGCCCAGGGTGCAAAAAGGAAAGGGGGATGCACAAGCAGTATATAAAGATCTATTTTGTCATCTGTGCTTTAAGCAGGTTTTTCATGGCTTTTATGTTAAAATAATGTAAAGTTGGATATTTTACATGCTTTGTATGATAAAATTCCCAGAAGTGAGGATTTCCTGCTTTTGGATTGTTTGGTGGTCATCAGAAGAAGACGTGTTACTGAGGCTTATCTGTTGGTCTGCAGATCTAAATTCCTGTAGTGATGGTTTATCAGCTGTTTAACGGAAACTGAAGAAATTCTCCAACGGTGAGTTATGCCAAGTTTCCCTAAGAATTCAGTCCAAATAAGTGTTTTTCATTTTTCCTCCCCAGTTTGTTTTATTTGATTAAAGAGTCCCTTATATGTGTCGTTTATACAAAAGACCTGAAATTGAACGACATCAAAACCTTTGAGAGAGAAAGAGTTCGACCTGTTTCAGAGGAATACTCACACAGCCGCCTGTTATATTTGAATAAGGAGGCATAAAATCTACCTTGAATTTCTAAATGCTGCATTCATCTTTCTGGTATTTCATAAAATAAATACACAGCTCAGCTTTTTAGTCTAGCAGAGAAATGTTCCTCGTTTTATAATAATTTAATTCAACCGTATGATGGGTATTTGTCCTCCTTTTTTACTTAGCAGGTAATGTTCCCTTACGCTGCAGTGAAGGCTTTTCAAAGGGTCTAAAAGCTTAAGCACGGTGTATCTTTTAAAAGCAGTTTTCCAGGAAGTTTGCTGGAACATCTCACCCAAGGGCAGTTCAGTCTAAATGTCTCTGCAAAGACTATTATTATGCTGATGTCGCTTTATTAGACGGCTCACAGTAAAAGGAGATTGAAAGTGCAAAAGTAACGAGCGGTAAAGGTCTCAGCCACTTTTAAACACGAAAAGTGAATTTACATGCTGGTTGGAGAACAACAGGACTATCCAAAAAGAAATCTCACAGAATAATGGCCTTGAGTGAAACATCATAAGTCAAGCTGATCCGTCCTGGAGGAACTGACCTCGGCCCGAAAGCTGAATAACATCAAAATCTCCTCAGCTGCTTTCAATTTACAGTAAATTTTACTGTGGTTTTCTTGCCGTTCACAATTTGTTGGGTCATTTTAAAAACAGTTCCCTTCACAAAGGAGGCAATTTGTCACATCAGCCTCATTTTTAGTCCCAGGTGACTGAAGCATCTGTCAGGATGACTGAACATCGATAGAGCAGTGCAGCAGGAGGAAGAGGAGGATCCACCAGGACTGATGGCTCAGAGACGACCAAAGTGGCATTTCGTTACCATCAGCATCGCTCAGCGTTGAGGTGTGCAAAGCAGCAGGACATGCAGATTTCAGGTAAAGCATAAATAGAGATGATTAATTGAACCTAAAGCGCCAAACTGAAGACTTTTAACATTAAGATTTTGGTAGAATGAGAAAAAAATTATAAATTGCGCAAATGGAAATAATTACATTTGTTTTAATTCATTATTCGATTTATTGCTTTTTGAAAAAGAATCAGTGAGCAAAACCTAAATCCAGTCTAATATTTGAAATAGATTAAGAAATTAACAGCAGCAATGTGTTTGCAGTGAAACATCTTGATATGTTAATAAAAAAACTGTTTTGAGGGTGAAAAGATATCAGCAATGTTCAAAAATGCACGACTGAACCCAATAATTAAATTAATAAATTATTGAAATAATTAATGATAGTCAATTAATTCAGTTAGCAATTAATTAACTTTGGACTCAAAGGAGTAAACAAGCAAAAAAAATTAACAAAATTATACACGTTTCATATAAGCTGAGAAAATGCAAATATTTTTTGTCTATAACTATTCTTTTATTTAAAAAATAAAGTAGTTAAACTCTTTAATAATCTAGTAATTCCATCTTATTGTGACATATGAACACACCTGTGCAGAGTTTGACTAAAATGTAAAAGTTACAAACCTGTTTGTTTTGTCTAAATGAACAAAAAGATAACAGAAATTGAAAATCAACCTCCTGTGTTCACCCTCTGCACCTCCAACAATATTATCATGTATCTCTATAACTTTTGGGACAATTTATCGTCCAATAAAATCTTACAGTGGCAGCAGCTTCAGCAGCCCAAACTCAGGTTGATAGAAATCCCCACCTGCGCCTCTTCCTGTCTTCTGCTGCCTAATTAAGATACAGGTGTTGGTTAATGAGAAAGGACACGGCTAATGAATGATGCTAAACCCGGCAGGTCACAGTTGGCAGATCCACATGTTCTGCTTTTGATCACATTGGCCAAAATCCCTCCGCTTCTGGAAACCCACCAACAACAACGCGTCGTTTTCATTGTTTGTCTGGTCTCATTTTTCTCGCCGCCAGTGTTTTTTGTGCCCATTTGCCATTTCTGGAGTTCAAGATGGTTTTAAAGTCATTATTTTTTCCATAAAACTGCTCTGCTTGCACACTCAGATGAGCAGCTTCATATGACAGGACAGAAAAACTCATTTCACCTCTCAACTCATCTGAATTAATGACTTCTCCCTTTTTAAAGCTCCTTTCCCAGCTTCCTCCGTCACCTGTCTCACTTTTCTTTAATGGAAAACTGTAAAGTTGATGCAAATATTACATTAAATTGCCTGTAAATAAATGTTTAAATTCATGAAGCCGGGATCCGTGCTGTCGCATAGTTGGGTAAATGAATGAAGCAAAAATTCACCATTTAGACTGAGTTTGGGTTATTTTTTCAGTTCAAGCCTTGCTAAACTAAAAGTATGAGATGAAATCTTGTGAAGCGAACACACACATGCAGGCGGTTCCTTCTGCGCCGGAGACTTCTGGCTAATCCGAGACCTTCATAAAGCATGTGTTGGGCCTTAGCGACACATCTGTCATTCTGACGGCTGCTAGCATGGTTCGGACTGCCGCTTTCTAATCCATCTGTGTTCTGCAGAGGCTCTCCGCTGCCAACTGGATCTTGGCTAAGCCTTCGGAGATGCCGCCTGCCAACTTCTAGAAAGTTTATTTTTTCTTATCTCGCGGTTTATTTCGCTTCTCCCACCCAGCTTCCTTGTTTTGAGGGACGCACCTTGTTAAGAGCGTGTTGACAAATCACTTCCTCTGATAGAGCAGATGCTTGTGCTGCTTTGATGTTGGCGTGAGATCAGGAGCCCATACAAAGAGGGGAACTTTAATCCCAAGCACCAAAGGCAGAATACGGCCAATGACTTTGATCTCCCTCATGCAAAAAACAGTAATTTTCCACTGCAGTGCCACCGTGCTGGTAATATTGGATTAAAAATTCCCTCTTTTCTTCAGCTGTCCACTCATGTATGGCCTTAGGTGTGGACGAGGTCCGTCAGGGGGGTTTCTGCAAACTGCACAATAGAGATAAAGGGTTAGAGAGGAACAGGCACGTCTTCCTCAGCCGAGCGGAGAGGCGATGTGAGGGAAAACCAACCGGGCAGCTTTTTTTAACCTCTACCTGTTTATGTGCGTTTGCAGATAAATACTGTAATCACAAACCAGATGTAAAGGGTTGATGTTTACCAGTTCCCTCTGGCAGAGAATATTGTATAAAAGCTAATGAGAACCAGATTTTAGTCGACAACCTCGTCTTGAAATGAAGGTTTGTCTGTTTTTCTGCAGAGTACAAGGTTCAGATCATGTATTCAGCACAAAGAACACAAATATTTTTGATCTAGTTTCTACTGCAAATATTTTACAAGTAACTTTTCAGCAAGAAATAGGAAGTTAATTCCTTAATTTTGATAAAAAAATTATTTAACTTCTGGGAAAAATGTCTTGTTATAAGTGAAATAATGTTCCAACAGAACAAGTATTTTTCCATCAATATTAAAGACTTATTTACTCAAAACAAGCTCCTATATCTTACTGAAAAGTTACTTTTAAGTCTAATTTTAGTGAAAGAAGATATTTGAAATAGGAACTAAACAAAAATACTCAGTAATATTTTGTGTATTTGTCTAAATTTGTGTATGTGAGCAGTTTGAATGCAGATCATGGTGCAGTTTACCATATTCACACTTCATCCATCCATCCATCCATTTTCTTGACACCCTTGTCCCTTAGTGGGGCCGGGAGGGTTGCTGGTGCCTATCTCCAGCTAACCTTCCGGGCGAGAGGCAGGGTCACTCTGGACAGGTCGCCAGTCTGTCGCAGGGCCATATTCACACTTAATAAAACAAATTTTAGTACTTATTTATTATGAGTTGCCCAGAAAATTTAAGGCATATTTCTAGACTGATGTGACATCATTTTAGAAAATTTCTTAAATTTCCTCAAATTTTAAGATTTTTCTCAAGATTTGACTTTAGTAATATTTTTTTTTTCACGAAAAAAAAAAGTTAAAACAAAGGTTAACTTCTATGCCTGTTCACTGCGCAAGACTCCACTGCTGAAGTAAATGCATGTTAAAGTTTGTTTAAGGCTTTCTGCAGAATATTTAGATATTCTATACTGGGAGAAAACCTGGTCAGATGAGACCCAAACTGGTATATTTTGATGACATTTCTCACAAAATATATAATATTTGTTAGCAAAAACTGCCTTCATTCATTTACCATTTAGCATTTGATCAAATTTCTCCAAAACTGTACCATATTTTGTTTTATTTTTGTGTTTTATTTTCAGTAGATTTTTTTTGTGCAAGTTTTTATTTTTTCTGTACGTTTCTGGAGAAACTGAACTCATGTTTACGAAAAGGAAAAAAATCAGTTATAGCAGAGAAAATCTGAAAGTATGTTGTAATTTCAGCTGCTTTTCAGAGATTTTCACAGAAAATGACAATGGAAGAGTCTGAAAGCCTTAACTTTTGACTCAAGAGAGGCACAGAGAGCAAGTAGAATAATCTCTGTTTCAGGTTTAGCAGCTTTTCTTTCAAAAAGAAGCACTAAAAGTGAGAACGGAAGGTGCTGGTGAAAGGAAAGTGGAAATATATATTGATGAAAAACTGAAGGCGAGTTGGAAAGGCTGTGAGTCAGTCTGGAAAGAATAGAGGAGAGCGAAGAGCTAAAGTATGTACATTAGCAAACCGGTTGACCTCATTCACAGCTCTGTGTACAGGATTCTGAGATCATATTTGTTTTTTTGCGACTCTGTGTGGGATTAATTACAGACAGTAAAATGGAGTTAATTAAAGTGGAAATGCTTTGTTAAGCAGTTCCCATGTAGGATTTATTTTGGTAAATCTGCAGCGCATAATTAACACCGCTGTATTTGTGATTCTCAACTTTAACCTCATTGAGAAAATAATATTTTCAGATGCCTGTTTCCTATATTTAGATCAGAAAATAGGTTTTTAATCCCTAATCCAGTTGTATGTCTGAATTTGATGCCATCTAGTGGCAGCAGAACAAAATGTACAGTTTGAGAATGGCATTGTTTGTTCTCGACAGCATTCTTAAAACTCTTTGGCCATAATAAGGTGAACATATTTGTTTCTTTTTGCTTTGTAAAGCAGCAACACCTCAGTTTTTGTAACAGTCTTAGTATATTTGTCTTGACAATCTGTGTATCCTTGGAGTCCATCCATCAGAGGAAGCGCTGCTTGAGTTGCTGCCATTTTCCTCCTGATAAGCTGCTTGTGCTTGTTGTTCAAGCTGAAACGCCACAAACTAAAATAATGGAACTGCAGATGGACTCTATCACTCAGTTTATTCATTTCTATGAGACTGAAACGTATTTACACAGCTAAAAACCAAAATCTAGCTAACATTAGCTAAGCTAATCTGCTATAACTTAAATATGTGCAGACAAGTCAAGAGTCTGAACATACAAGAGTAACATTTGGATCAGTTGGTTTTCCTAAAATGCCTCATGAAAACTAAACAGCTTATTAATTCATATAGATTACAAATCGATATTGGACTTGAGAAGTTTTTGCTCCTTGTGAGAATTGACTTGCTAATACTCAACTTTATTTCCAATTCAAAGTCATGCTTACTGAAAGAAAATGGAGGAAACTAGTGGACTGTTTTTCACTTAACTCTATTAAACTCCTAGAAATATCACAATGTTTTTAATGGAAAGTTTTGTATGTGCAATTGACGTCCAGATTTTAAGAAGAAGACTCTCCCACGCAATGCCACACATTTCTGTCTCGTATCAGGCCTGTCCATCCGACCCACTAAACTGTTGAGATGAACAGATACAGAATCCTTCTGTGGGATTCTGGTTTCAAGAGTCCACCCATCTGTTGTTTTCCTGCTGGATGATGGAGTTTCTGCCTCTTCAAACATCTCCGCTGCCATCAATCACCGTGGACACCGTTGTCCAGATCTTAACTTCAAGATGGATGTTTTCACTTTCCTTGGATCTGTTGAGATTTGTTACATTTCATACCACATGTAATGAAACTATTACCGTTCACACTTGAATAGATCCATACAAGCCTCTGCGGGTCCGAATAAAACCATTTCTTGGTTGTTTTTTGATGTTTTAACTTGGCTGCCTTTCTTCTCCGCCGAATCCGGATTGGCAGTGACGAGAGGCAATTTGTCGGGGAGCAGCAGGTGGTTGGGTTAATTGCCCGCGGTACTGGTTGGAAGGAAAGTGTCGCGCTGAGAGTGGAGTGCCTTCTGCACTGGTGTAGCACGAGTCCGGATAAAGAACAGCAGTAAGCATATTGTCATCTCCCACCTCGCCCTTCCTAATCAGCTGCAATGCACTCCCATTGTTCAGCCCAACTGGCTCCATTCCCAGAGGAGTTATCCCTTTCTCTCCATGTTTCGTCTTTTTGCCCACTGCCACCCACCATGAACACGTCTCCGTCTTTCCTTGAAATTTCCCTCCTTTTTTCTGCCCTCCTTCATCTTCAGCATCACAGGATCAATCCTCTCAGCTTAATTCCTCTCCACATCCCTACATCCTGTAATCAATGCCGCTTCTTCTTCTCTCCCTTCTCCCTGCCCTTTCTTTTTGTTTCATCCCAGAGAGGCAGTATTGATGTGAGCACACAGAGCGCTCAGTGGTTCTTAAGCTGCGCTGGCCAACCCACTGGCTTCCTCCAATTGTCCCAGTAAGTGGAGGAAGAGACTTGATGACCATTTCCCAACCTGCCTTTCCAGCGATATGTTCGTTAAATGTTGGCGTGGGGTTTAACATTAGCATAGAGGAGCAGTAACTCTGACAGCCAGGCCTTTAAATCAAATATGTGGGAGCTGGGTGAGATGCAAAACTGTGATTAAACGTTTGAGCTGAAACTAAATGGTTGGTTCTGGGGTTGGATGCTGAGCAGAATCAGGACAAATGTTGTTGATAAAAACAAGAAAGGTTTTCTTGTGCCAATGTACAGTTTGAGGCTGTACCAGATCTGCATGGACAGGAAATCCTTCTATCCTTCAATAATGAAGGTTTTGCTTTAATCCAGTCCCAGTTCTTATGATTCTTCTCCTTTGTCTTGAATATTTGTCAATATTAAAAGGCCAGAAAAAGACCATTGAAAACACACATAGACATATTCATGACTAACCCTAAACAATTACTGTATAACAATACACTTCATATCAATTATTTTTACTTCGCTGTACTTTTTATTTTTACAAGAGTAATTTTATTATGAAGTATTTCTACTCTTACTTGAGTAAAACATCTGGATTTTCTACTTACTGAATGAAAAATAAATTCACCAAACAGACACACAGCTGCAGTTTTTATTAGTTTTTTATTGATTTGGAAAAAATGTCTTTTGCCTGATTTTATTTTTTTTTGTGATTGATATGAATTATTGTCATTTTTGCTCCTAAAATATAAAATTTCCACTTAACTTTATATTTTTGTACACCTGATGATGGAATTTGTAAATATTAAATGATTGAGTAGACTTTTTACCATATACGTTTGTACTGTTTAGTAATTTGTTAGACGGCTACCTTTTACTTTTACTTGAGTAAAAATATGTTGAAGGAGTTTTACTTGAGTACAGTTTTTGGATACTTTACCCACCTCTTTATATTTCTATTGAACAAAGCTTAAAGGAAAATCTGCAGGATGTGCTCACTTATCCAGTTAATCTTCAGATAGTCTCAAGTTGCATCTTATTTCAGATAATCTATAAATATTAAGCTACAGACGTATTCGTGTTGCTTTGACTATACAGTATAAAAAGTATGTTCAGAACTTCTCAATCTGAGGATGTTTACTTTCTATCAGAGGGATGGAGTGTAGGAATATTTCAGCTCATCTGCGCGGTGACATTTCTCCTCATGAGTTCGGCTCTGTGGCTGTACTTTATTTCCACTCGCACGCCGCCTGTGCATTTTTCTCCCTAACCTTTTCGTCTTCAAAGCGGCATGAAAGGCAGCCGTCACGGCCGGCGATCAAAGAGCAACAACCAAAGCAGCGGCTCTCTGTTGTGCTGCTGTCATTTTCGCTCTTTTAAACAACAAAACGGGAAAACGCTTCAGAAACTCCGGGCCACTCTTGATGAACACACGGCGACTTTACACGGCCGTCCTGGGAAATCTGGAGCCTGGACTCGGCTTTTTGCTTTCAGTGTTTTGGTGCAAACATGTCAGAGTCTGAGCCCACATCCTGTAATAAAGATCAGTCATTTTCCTGCAAAGGATCTAAAAACATGCAGGTTGCTCACAGATGATGCTGCTGGAAAGTTAAATCTCTTACTGGTTTAATTTTTAATCCAACACGTGCAGCAGAAACCCCATCACAGCCTGTGTAAAATTTAATGTGGAGCTGAATTATGGAAACTGTCCTCTGAGCTCTGACCTCTGCTTTTCTGCAGGAGGAATGATCAATCACAACAAAACACTGCATCCCTACCAGTTACAAGTTCACTGCTTTGTCCCCAGATTACAGCTTTTCTTTTTTTTTAAAGCAGAATGACCTCATGTTGCTCTTTTATCTTTAACTTTAAACATCAAAACTTTTTTCCAGGGAAAACTTTAAAGTAGTTCCATGAACAGTTTTCTCTTAATTTTAAAAGGAAGTGGAAACATGAAACTTTTGAATTAAATAGCTTGATTTAAATCCATAGACTTAACAGAAAATTTATCAGTTTAGACTTGTACAAGTGTGAAATAGCATTTCTATGGTGGCCCTGAGGTGTCAAAAAACAAAACCTTGCATGTACATAGACAAAAAACTGAAACGATTCTCTGGATTTTGAGGCATCATGTTGCCATTTTATCCCTTCTAAAATCAAAAACAATATATTGACAAAATAAGCAACATTTTCAATTAATTTTTTTTTGCTGTTAAATTATTGAATAGACGTAAGAGCAAAATAAAAAGATTTATGGGTTTTAATCTGTTCTTTAGGTTATTTAACCATCAAATTGGTGCAAAGAGCTGTTATATCCATTCAACTTTAAAATGAATGTAGCAGCACTATCTTATATTATCAAGTGACAATATTTTTAGCACATCAGCAAAAGAAAATAGTTTATGTACAAAATGACTGATAAAACAGAAAAATTAAAAATTCTCAGATTAGACCAATTTCAGTAACAAATTCTCAGGTGTTATTTATAGTTACTATGTTTTTCCATTGTACAGAGCATACAGTGGTAAAACCAACTGAAAGATGCTGGAGTTTCACTTTGTTTGCTAGGTGACATGCTGGGGTAGCAGGGGTTGCTAGGTAATGACGCAATGACTCAAAACCAGGAAGTATTTCAAATGACTAATTTTCCAGACACCATAAAAATGCTAACTTCTTGCTAAAAAGTGAAAGAATGACTTATTTTTAAATACATTCAAAATGTAAATTTTGCATAATAGGTCCCCTTTAAAATTGTTGTAACCATGCCTGTTTTTTTCTTTGTGTTTAAATTAATTTTTCCATAAAAATTCAACTGATGATAATGGACTTCTCCAAGACGTAGACGTTTTATTTCGTCAGTCTTTGTCTCAGGCTGTTCGTCTCTTCCTGGCTTCCGTTTTATTTCTGAAACCTTCAGATTTACCCTTGTTGCACCAACATCGCCCTGTTTAGAGTTAATTGAACTACTTTCCATCCCCCATGTCTAACATGCCTAAATGCATAGAGTTGCTGCCATGCATTTAGGCAGCAACTCTTTTTTTGTCTAAAATGTTTTCCGTAAATGTTTTTCATTTGTTTTTGTCTTTGTTGTCGTTCTGCCTTTCTGTTTTGCACCTCAGGGCCTCCGTACCTCATGTCATCCATGTTTAAACCTCGCCACGGTATCGCAGCTCGTTACAGGTTCTGGGTTTGGTGGCTGTCAGCGGCGTCCGTCGGTGTCATGGAGGATATGGAGTTTCAAACATGACTCGTCTGTACAGCGCGGGGCTGGTCTGTCAGAGGCGCGTCAGGGAGGGATTGTGTAGCTCTGACGGGGACACAGAGATAGAGACATGCTTGAAAGGTTGAGGTATTGAATTTTACTTCCTGACAGCTCAGTGACCTTTCGGCTCTTGTGGGGGGACAAGACAGAGATGGATTTTGCAGTCGTCCGCTTTGCTCTGCGCCGCTCCTCCCACAGGGTTAAGAATTAATGCTTCTTTCTGCCTCTTTGCTTTGCAAAGGAGACTCGGCTGAACTGATCCCAAGGCTCTCCGCCGCAGTTCGGTGGTACACAAAGTAAAAGGTTATTCTCCAGTGAACATTTTCCAGCATTTAACAGCAAATCATAGAAATTAACACTGCAAACGAGTGTGAGGTCTTATTAGTTGGCTGAAGGTTGAGCTTGGCAGAGTCTGGACGGCAGCAGCACACCCACGCCGTAATCTGCACACTTCCTCCTCACACCTCTGCTGTTCATAAATACATGCAGTATGACATGGCTAATGTCCTGAATCCCAATAAGAACCACCTGACTCGCCGGCTGCGAGGCATTTCCCCTCTGCATTGGTGCCTCTGGGCAGAATCCGCGCTCTCCTCCTCTTTCTCTGTGGCTTTAAGGTGAAAGTAACAAATCATGGTTTCATCTGGCCTCTCCAACCCTCCACAGGATCACCCAGTGTCTGTAGGAGATACGAGATGAGAATGCACATCAGTGGGCTGGCTTGTTTTATCCCTTCTTTTCTTTAAATCGACAGAATGAGCTCCAAGCTGTATTTTCCCTCTTAAAGTTCACTGACTCTTGGCTTCGCTGGTGCCGCTTTGTTCCCTCGAAGTGTGCATTGATGGCACAAAGCTGCTTAGCCGCTGAAGTCACGTCCCTGTAGTTTTCTTGGCAAAGTGACTGAGGGCTGAGGATGATAGAGCTGAAATGATGGCGAGGTTTTTCATTTCTCATCTATCTTACGGGGGCCACCACACGTGGCCAGCTCTCTGTGCTCCATTTACTCCAACTGGCCGATGAACCATCTACATGAAGAGCCTCATTGATCCCTCTTTACCCGAGCTTTGTGAAAATATAGAGTCGAGTGAGGTTAAATGCAGATCCATCAAGAGGCGCTCGGCTGGACAAGGACAAAAAAACAGCCACTGGAGCGTCTGCAGACAATCTCAAATCACGTGTTTACACATTTTCATGGGGGATTTAATTGGCAGGTCATTGAGTGCAGTGATGAAGATTCTCCATCTTGCTTAGGGACCCTTCAGCAGGACTAAACCCTGCCAGCAGAAGAGACTGAGCCCAGATCATCCAGCTAATAAGGACAGCTTTTTCTCCCACTGTGGCTTGGCACTGCTGCAGTATTTACTATTCACAGCATTCATAACATTCTCTATAAATTCTTCATGAGCATGTCATAATATTGCGATGAAATAGCACCTCTTTGTATCATACCTTTATATCTCCTTGAAAGCTCCTGCCAGATGAAATATCTTGAATGTGTGAAAAAAAAAGATTTTTTTTCATCGCTTTGAGAGAAAAATGAAAAATGCTTCAATAACTCTCATTAATACAGCAGCGCTGTTTGACATATTTACTTCTAGTTTTTCATTGCAAATTGGTTTTATGTCACGGTTAGTGGATGTGAAGGTTTCAGATGGAGAAAAGATGCAAGACCACACACAAGTACTCTTGTACTTCACAATATTTATTTATTTACCAATAATCTGATAGTATGATTTGTTCTTTAAATTGCCATTTATATTTTTTGGTCTCAGGAGATGATTGAGGGATGAAGAGACGCTGATGTTTGGTTCTTTAGGTTCTGATGGGTCTGCAGTTCTTCTGCTGACCCATCCTCTCTGATATCTTACAGACAGAACGGGTCCATTGGTGTGTCAGCGTCACTGAATATCACAAACACATTTTCTATTTAAATCGCCCCTATTTAACTTCACTGAAATAGTTCAGCCTGGACTGTGTGTCTTCCCTCTAGACTTTGCTTCTAAGGACGGTGGAGACATTTTAAAAGGACATGGGTTGAAAGCAGGTCACAGTGGATACGTAGTGTCCGTCTTCATCCTGATGATGGAAACAACAAATATCTGATTTTTGTTGGTTTACTTGTTACACCTGCTTTAGGAGTGATCAATCATAGTTGTGATAATAAAAATGAAGAACATTAAATATTAAACATTTATTTAATCTTGTTTTAATTGTAAAGAGTGACTGTGGCTCTTTCTAAATCAACTTAACTCCCATTAAAAAATCTAAACATGTTGCCACTACTGCACCTACCTATTTGTTAAACAGACCTAAACAACCGTCTACATGTTACTCAGTCATAAGCTGAGAGATAAGATGTAGAATAGTAAAAGGTCTTTGGATCTTAAAGCATAATTAAACACTGTGCAGGAGTGGAATAAGTTCATCCTGAAAGTATTTATAAAATTCTCCTGGGGACCCATCTGCTCCAGGCGATTTATTATTTTTAAGCTTTCCTATAACAGACTTAATCTCTTCTTCAGTAACTGTCCCCACTAATGCTTTAGCCTCATTATCATCAAGTTTGTTGAAATTATTTTGCTGAAAACAATTGCATGATTTTATCTGCTTTGTTGGGAGTGGTCACAGAATCATATAGTCGTTTGTAATATTTTTAGGATGGGATACTCGCCTTTTGGATAATGGAATTGCAGCTTTTTGGATGGTTCGACTTGCCTGCGATTTCTTCAGCTGAAATGCCAAAACTCTGCTTGCTTTGTTTCCCTGTTCATAGTATTTTTGGTTGGCGAAACATAAAGCACTGTCTGCCTTACAAGTTAGCAACTCATTCAAATCTTGTCCACATTTTTTTCAGTTCCTGCAATACAATGTCACTGTTGGTTATTTTATGTTCAGTTTCAGGTTTCCTCATTTGTTCTTGTAGATTTTCTTGTTTTCTCTCACAATCTTTTTTAATTTTTGAAGAAAATGAAATAATTTTGCCCTACAGGTTTGCTTTGGCTGTGTTCCATAGAAGAGAAGGGGAAATCATGTCCCTATCATTAGTATCTAAAAAGAAATTAAGTTCGTCTTTTATATATTGGATTGTCTCTGGGTTGTTTAAAAGTGATACATTCAATCTCCATAACTTTGACGGTTTCTCTAGATCCGCATTTAAAGTCCATGATCTGAGATAGTATATTCTCTGACCTTTGGATGTTTGGCACGCCATATTGAGAATTCAAAGCAATTTCTGCTTCATGTGGCTCCAAAAAAAGTTTTTACTTTAGTTTTTTAATCCAAACTCCAGACAGGCCTAGTCAAAGTAGAAAATTTAGCTTTAAAATAAACAACAATATTGGTTCTTAATATGAACCATGTTTTTATTAAATGGAGTGAGACTTAACTCAGCTACAGTCTGGCGCACTTTCTATTGGAAATAAACTGAGATAAAACACAAACAAGATTTTCTGGAGGGTAACTTGACCGTCTGGGAGTTCAGAATTGATGCTGTTGCTTCGCTTCTCCGCCATCCGGACATCAGCTTAAGGTACACTTTAAGAACCTTTTGGTTTTGTGAACCTTTCTATTTGATGCTGATGAATTTCTCCTTTACAGGACAACAGATGCAGTTTCTATTCTATTCTATTCTTAGTAGCAGTGGATTTAGATAAACACTGAGCCAGGAATACTTTCTATGGAATAGAAAAATAAATCTACTCTTTCCTGCTGTATGTCTCAGTCTTCAGCGTTACTCTCTCTCTCTCTTCCGCTGTATTCAATCTCTATTTGTATTGGAAATAAACTGAGATAAAACACAAACAAGATGCTAACTTTAGTTTCTTTGATGTTTTTATGAAGCTCCAGTGTGTCGATTCTCTTTATTTCTCCAATTGACGCCTCCATCCGTGTTTGAGACTCTAAAATGTCTTGTTGTGCAATTCCAGACTTTCTACGGAGCTCTGTTAGCATCAACATTTCACACCCAGTGTCGTTCTGACCTAAACTAGCATCTAGCGTTAGCTGTTCTTGTGTCATCTTTGTATCGTCGCCTTTCCACATCTTCAGTTCTCTTGGTGTGTTTGTAATTGCTTTTTTTCCAGCCGCTCCACAGGTATCCGTCAATTGATTGCATTTTGGGGGGTTTGCATCCTAAAAACACGGTTTTAAAATTTGATGGAATATTGATTTGAAAAATTTTGTTAAATGCGTCATTTATAGCGGAGAGTAGTTTGCTTCATAATCTGGATCACGCTGATAAAGTAGAGTTCAAATTTGAGCGGAGATGAAATAGTTTTTGAGACTTTGGACGCCCCATCCTCCTTTATCCTTTGATAAATGTAGTGTTTTGTAACAAATGCGAGGTAAGTCTGGTAGATGGTGTTGACAGGAAAGATCTCTTGTAGCAGTCTGTGTTACAGTGAATTTGAAGACGCCTCTGACTGAAGACACTGTCTCATGAAGAGGATGCTAACGGTTGTCAAGCAACAGCATTGGCATTGATTTTATCTCCTGCTAATATATACAGGCCATCTTACATCCTGTTTCCATTTGTTTACCAAATAATTTTAGTCATATTAAAACTCTTATTCAGACAAAGAAAAGCACTAAATATCAAGGGGAAAATAATCTTTTTGGTTTATCTCATTGTATTGATTTAGTTTAGAAACCTGTGATGTGCGTCTCCTTGGAAACTGCACACCTCTGCAGAATATTTACTGCAGCTGGATTTATTTGATAGAGTGAAAATAAAACACTGTACCGTGTGTTTGTTGGTATTAATGGGAAAAAAATCCATTCATTACTCCGGTGTCAGTCACTGATGCGGTTTTAATTATTTTCTGTACAGCAGAGCCTCATAGCCCAGAGGGATGAAATACATTAGGTCTTAGTCAAACATACACAGACAAATTCAGTGTTGATTTTAGCTTGTTCACAACATTTATCACCATCACTATTATTCAAAGTGTTGACTAATTATTTTTGCTGTCAGCAAAATGGCATAGAAATTAACATGTTTAGGACCAAACCACCTTAAAGGATAGAAAATAGATGTTAAGCACTTGGAGGAAAAGTGATTTGCTGCATCTTGTCCTGTGAAAGGTTATGAACACATGGTGGGAATACTGACAAACTGATGTGAAGGAAAGGACAGAAAATGAGGAATAGAGTTAGTGTAGGTGTTGTGGTTGACACCAGCTCAGTGGAACATCGCTTTCTCACAGATTCACAGATCCAGGGTCATGACCCCATCCGTGTTTCCTCATTTCAGTGTCTTTCTGTCTGCTGTTCAGCCACGCTAGGTCACTTCCTGCTTTCAGCTACTTGGGCTGCATGTGTAAGACTTTTGGGGGATTCTACACATTTTATTTGGAAGTACTATGGTATATTTTTGGTAATTTAATCGTTGATCCTGTTGTTCTTTCTGTGAGAAAGAAAAACAAAGAGCACACAAAGTTCATGGCTTTCGTCGCTCTGCCAAAGTGTTGAACCAGGGATACTTTCTATGGGTAGAAAACCAAAGCAGTTCAGGAGTAGTTTCTCATTTAAAAAAGGAAACTTTCTTGTTACAGCGAGACTTAAACAATTTGTTACACATAAATTTGTTAGTAAAATGGCAAAACCTCCGGGAGTTTTAGATATTGTCTAGAGGAGACAGCGACATCTCTGACTTTGGAGTATATTTTTATATCTTCTTAAAATGATAAACTTTCTTCTCAAAACGAGACATTTTCTCATTAAGATGATGCCGCTCCTGAATCTATTGATAAATTTTTACATTATATTTAGAATTACTAATCAGATTTTCTGGAGCATTTGAAAGGAGATTTGTTGCAGTTTATTTTTACATGTTTGACCAAACATGTCACACTATTGGTGCGTTAAATTGTGCTGAACTAAACCTCAAAATATGTGTATCGGAAGTGGCAAAGTGGATCGGTTCATCTCTTGTTATCAAAGCTAGTTATTAAGTGCAGGGGGTGACTAATTATTTTTTTTTCTACAATAAATTCAAATGTTTTGGAAAAGAAGCAAAAATAAACTAGAAGTTCAAATAAAGACACATTTTTGTGGCCAAACTTTCTTTTTTTAGGTCAGTTAGAAGAATAACTAAAATTATTTCTATTTGCTTAATGTCACAACAATGTGAGAATATGTCAGATTTATTTATGAATGTAGAAACTATTCATGTTTAAAGTCTAGAGCTCAACCTGATAGTGAAGTTTTTGGAAACTTTTCAGTGACTTTTTGAATTTAAACTCTTTGAGATAATGGCCTATGTTTTTTTAGTTGTGAAGTTTTAAGAAAAAAATATGTTTATGTAAAAACTCTTGATTTAATTTTCTCCTGCTGTCGTCCTCACATGACGAATGGCGCTGTCCCTTTCGTCTGAACTCTCCTTTGTGACAAGTTTTCTTTTCTCCCTGAAGCCATGAAACATCCGTAATTACATTTCCCCCATCTGTCTGCTCACACAATCGGCCATACATCACCATCACAACAATCCCATTAACTCCCAGCGCGTTAAATAAAGACGGAGAAGAAAGAGGAAAGGTGGGGTGCACTCATAAACAAAAGGAAAAGATGATCCCTTTCAATCGTTTGATGATATTAATCCCTCAAAGCCACTCGTTGGAGACGTTTTGAACGAGAAGCTATCACAAGAAGAGTCAGGGGCCTCCTCTTCCTCCTGCCTCTGTCTTCATCTCCGTGCCCTTGGCAACGGCGAAATCCCTCCACAAGATGGTGGTGTGTGCAGCCAGAACCACATGGGATGTAATTACAGAGAGTTTCAAAGCAGGGAAGTGTTAAAATGAGGGGAAAGAAGTGAACTGATTGAACGACAGAAGCAATAATGGCCGCCTTGCTCCCAACGCTGATAGGGAATCTCTTGACAAATTACCGCCGGGCCCTGTGAGCGGGAAGAGTCCCTCACTCATCAATATTCACAGAAGGTAAACAAGCCGGACCGGACCAGAGGGGCTCCTTTAGTTTGTAAATGTAATTGTGACATTTGAACAACTTTTGCCAGGTTTTGTAGGTTTTCTGGTGGAACAAAACGGCCCAGATGTCTTTAGGGAACCTTTACATGAGGCACATAATCAATATTCACCAAGAGAAAAATTTGCTTTTAATGCAGAAATAAAAAACTGGAAGGAAAAAGTACGAGTAATAACACTATTATCTTTATTATCATTAGCATCCTATGCCTCAAGAAAGCATTATGTAACGCAGATTCGTTGCCATAGCAATTGACAACAATGCCACTTCATGTTTTAGGATTTAACACCAAAAAACATTCAAGAATTTTGCACACAGATTAGAACATTTAGTTTGTTGTTGTTGTATGTTTTAGGCTTAATGTTTTATTAATACATAATTGCTGTGGTAGATTAGCTAACGCTTCTACTTTACTGAATTATTTAAACAATGTAGCCTACAAAACGCACATTTAATTAAAAAACTAAACAGAAACATCTTATAGCTGTCTTACCTTGACTTAATGAAATCCATGCACCCCTAATTGTGCACAAAAATCATCCAAAGCCAAGTTTATCCTCCACATGTCTTTTCTACTTTGTTTAAGAATCATCAAACTGTCTTGAAGTAAAACCTTCAGCTCCGGTGTTTGTCTTCCTTTAGTTATCATCTCCTGCTTCAATTGAAAATCCACTTTAGAAAACTGTTAAAGTGTAGAAATGTAGTATTTCATGTTGAT
This sequence comes from Micropoecilia bifurca, assembly GCA_903067075.1. Taxonomy (NCBI): domain Eukaryota; kingdom Metazoa; phylum Chordata; class Actinopteri; order Cyprinodontiformes; family Poeciliidae; genus Micropoecilia; species Micropoecilia bifurca. The sequence continues at coordinate 21,552 of CAEGAF010102681.1, forward strand.
GTCGGAAGAGAGAAGAAAACAAATATATCGCTGTACTTTACTTATTTACTGTATGGCTAGCTCCATGGCTAGCTCAAACTCTTGCTTTCATCATGTTGTTTGTTTTCTCAGCACAACGTGATTGGTAGAAAATGTTCAGGTTGGGAGGGAGAAGGGACTAGTGATGCATTCATAGGGTGTCGGATAAACCATACTCAGTGAATTTGACGACTAAAGTGTATTATTTGAGCAATTTATATTCGGTAGTTGCAATATAGCTAGTTTAACTATCGTCAATTGAAATTATTGTGGTACACCGAGTATACTCAGTATATCGCCCAGCCCTAGTTCAACCATAATTTTAAATCTATATTTTGTCCTTAACCACTTAACCCTCGCCCCCAATATCACTAAAAAATCATAAACCTTTAGCCACATTAGCAGCTCTCTGCATCCTTCAGAGTGCAGTAGATTGGGCTTGAACGGAATAAAGGTCATTTGAACATTGCCTTTCTTGTTTGGAGCTTTTATCCTCCAAAGAGCCAGATTTTGGTTTAAAGTTAACAAAACATTTAGATGAGTAAAGTGGGCAGAAAGGAAACATTTCTGGCCTTCACTACCGCTGCTACTTATGAAATAAAACATTTCCTATTCACTTTCTCAGCAGAGTTTTTCAGGTTAGTCCTTGAATGTCCTGGTTTTCTAACAAACATAAAATGAATGAATAGAGTGGAAATATAGGTGAAAACAAATACTTTGTGATTTATTTTAAATCCTAGAAACCGTCCTTGCAACCTGTAGAGAATCATGAATATAAAATCCAAAAACAACCCCAACTGTAAGCATTAAATCTGTTACTGATTTTCTTTTGCCAATGGAAAATAAAGGTTTAAAAACAGTAGGTGAAAAAAATAATGTATCATTCTCAGTGAGCCACCCACATATCCACGTCCGCAGACTGTGAGCGAAGCCTGGAGATTGATAGTTGACATAATATAGTGTGCTTTAGACAAAGACGGATGGAGCTCAAATTGGAGACGGATGTACAGTCTGAGCCAAAATCAATAATAAAGACTTTCATTTTCAAACAAGATGAGGCACCTGCAGTTGATGTATAGACCTGGAGGTGATGTACAGACCTGGACCTTAAACGTCCATCAGAAAGATGGCGAACCTGACCTGCCGACAACACATGATGAATGCCTGGCAAGGCCAATGCTACACTGAGGCCATTCTGCTAATCGGATCACAGCCAAGGGAGAGCAGGAGTAAACAAATAGTCTGCAGCAGACATGCTTTCTGACGGTGTTCTGGATAAATGTTTAAATAACCTTCATTGCATAATTCCTGCAGGACAACCTTTCAAATTGCAGACATTGTGAACTAAAAAGTTGATCAATGGTCATTTTAGACACTTTCAGTGAATCAAAATTTCAGCAGCAAGGTAGTTCAAAGTGCTTTACATCATGAAAATCTAAAAATTAAAGCACAATACAGTCAACAACTATTAAAACCAAAGGTTGATACAACAGATCCTTAAGTTGTTCAGTGATTTATAAACTAACAACATATTTTAAACTCTATTCTCTGAGTTTAGGGACTTTAGAGCTGCGTGATGTTCTCTAGTTTCCTGGTTTTAGTCAGGACACCAGCAGCAGCGTTCTGGATCTGATTGATTTTTTTAGGCAGACCTGTTGCAATAATTGATGCAACTCAAGGTAAACTCTTGGATGAGTTTAAATAGATCTTGCCGAGACAAAATCTAATCCTGGAAATGTTCTTCAGGTGACAGTCCTGGTTGGTGTTTTTGCATGTTCTCTGTCATATTTGCTCTTCCTTGAGAACATGTAGCTCTTTGTCATTTTTCAGCTTTTGGTGACATTTGGTTTATTACTATTCAGTAACTGATCAAAAATACCCACAAATATACGGTGCAATTGTCCATAGAGGTTGGATCCGTTATTTGTACCACAGTGCTCCTCCTTCACTATAACTTAATATTTTCCCCTTTTTCTAATTCCAAAAACATTAAAAAGTACTTCTCCTTCATCAGACTGCCCCCCCCTGGGTACTGTGTGAACCGGGATGTTTTTGGAAGCAGAAACAATCACGTCAGGCCTCTTCTGTTTCTTTAGTCTCTTTGTCTCGAGGGAAGCTTCCTGCAGAGGAATTACATCCTGGATTGTTCTCCAGAATGAAGCTGTCACTGTCATTAAGGCTTAACCAGACTCAGATGTGAAGGCAGAGATCATCTGTTCAGTCGAACTTTGACCGTGCAGCCTGGCAGAAAATTGGTGCGATGAACAATATTGACATGTTTACATCTCTAAAATACAAGACATCTGAATTCCATAATGTAAACATTTCCAATCAATACATTGTTTGCTGGCAGAAAGACTCTGACCATATGCTGTTGTGTTACTTACTCGACCCAGAAGACCGACGGTCTTTATTAACTGCAGCTGTTTGTCTCACTGGTGTTTATGATCATATTTTTGATCATAAATTGTTGGGGATTCTATTTTCCCCACTGTTTGTTTAATTAATCCACTAATAAATATCAATACATTCAAAAACATGACTAAATGCTATGACACACAATCATAGACACACAGTTACCTAAAAACAAAGAAATTAATAGTTCTTACCCTCAATTTTATTGTTATCACCATAGAAACACAAAATACCTGGATGAAATTTGAAGTCCATAATGTCCACCTTTACTTCTAGTTTCAAAAAAATTACATGAAGTGAAAATATCCCAAACCACATCAGCCCAAATAAAATTATTTTTTTTCAAATCAAATTCATTTCCTTTTGAATATGGACCAAGTGGACATATTTGATTGGTAACAGACTACATTTATTGAACAATGAGTGTGGTGAACTGTTCATAACTCAACAATAAAAGAGAGACTGAGCCTCCATGTCAGAACTAATCATAACTAGAAAGAAAACAAACTCATGTTTTCAAAAAAAGTGCAATTTCTGGTCTTACCAAAGGTTTGTGAGTGGCCTAATCAAAGTTTAGAGCTTAAACAAATAAAAACATGGTATATTTGAAAATATTCAAATAAAAGCATTTGAATATGATTTAATTAAAATCCCCCTAGTGTCATAAACTGTTTATATCCATTTAATTGCAGTGCAACCAGTTGTTATTTTTAAGTAGGAATTACTTTCATCCCATTGGACCAGGATGCTCTGGGTGGATTTTTTCCATTAATAATAAAACAAAACATTTAAAAACATTTATTTATTTTTGCTCTGTTATGAAAATTTGATTTATCTGAAATATTAAAAGGATCCAACTACTTATTCATAGCTCTGTAAATCTTTGTTAAAAGATGCATGCTGGTGAAAATCAGTAGTAATTGCAGAGTCACTTTGGGTTTTGTCCACAGTTAAACCAGATTAATGAGATAATGTCTGATTCAGGTAAAATTTAATGAATGTGCAAAGCTCTGACCTCAGGATCTGCAACCTCTACCATCCCTAACCACACTGGGCCCTTGAATTAGATTTTAGAGCCTGCTTTAATTTGCTGTACAGGAAATTGGACTCCAGTTCATGCATACATTCATACAAATTCAGCTGCAACCTCTGACCTTCATTGTTTGCATGCATTTAGTTTAATAACCTCTTTATTCGATGTTTTTACCGCTGGGGTTTGTTGTTTGAATTTTAACATGCAGAGGTTAAAAAATAAACATAGGTTTTAATATTTATTTTTTAAAAAAAAGAAAAATATTGTATTAGAGTGTTTACAAATCAGATTATTAAGCTGCACATTTTATTATGTTGTTTTCACACCAGCCCAGTTTAGTCCGCTTTAACCAAACTCCAGTTTTGTTTACATTTTGTGAAGCAGAAAGTTGGCTGGTCTTCTTCAAAGGTTTATGTCGATTCCTTCGGTGCAGCGCCCCCACTGGCGAGGAGGGGAACAGCTGTTAGTTTGGATTGTTTGACTCAGTGCAGTGTGAATGTGAACCACAGCAGCTGAAAATGTAACAAATGTTGCAAGTTTGGTACCAGTCTAAAGTGTGAAAACACCCTTAAACAGCACAAAGCAGAACCCAGTTGTTCAGTTACTGAAGGTCCTCTTCAAAATAACTAATTATCGACTCTAACTTATAAAAAAAAATACTCGAGGCCAGTTTTTATGAATCAGATGAGTCATCAAAGACTTGCTTTCACTAAAGAGGCAACCTTCTCAGTCCAAAGATTTTTTATTTAATTCAGTATTTTCTCAACGAGTCCAGCACGTTGGCACCAAGCAACAGAAACTTTATGAATTTATGTAGAAATGAGGTGTCTGAATCAACTATTACAGCTGGAAAACAAAATTTATGCCATTCTTGAATTGTTGTTAGGGTTGTAATAGTCAGAAGGCCGAAGCTGTTTTGCGTCTGATCACAAAGCGTCTCCATGTTTGTGGTTTGTTCCACCTCCACCCATCGTCCTGAGCACCTGGAGAGACGGAAAATTAGTTAAAATGATGAAAACTGTGTTCCAACATGATCCGTTCTGTTGTGGGCTTGAATCCCTGCAGAGATAATAAAACATCTTTTTATGTTTTGTAAGTCATTTACAATTTTGTGCATTTTGGGAAGTGACTCAGACAATCAGAAGTGGTTCAGCGACGTCCTGCGGAGCAGAGAAATGGCACCTAGAGGACATTCCTCTCTAATTGCAAACGCTTTTTGCCAGCAGGTAGGTTAAGTGCTGCCAGCTGCATTTAACTACCAGCGGTGGCGGCAAATCGCTTCTTGAGGACGTTTCACACTTTTATGTGAATTACATATTTTGTGTTAAAGAGCTTCTCAAATCGAGAAACAGACGTTTGCAATGTGAAAACATCATTTTAGGAGAAATATTTCGGAATGATGGTGTTTCCAAAAGTGGGTTCATTTCAATTCATCACACACAAATGGATTAATATTTATAATAGTGGATTACATGAGTGTTCTCTGAACTTGGAATATTATTTTAGGCCAGGTGAAAAAGTATTTTATGCAGTTAGTACTTCATTTTATCTTCTTTTGTATACATTTCTGCATCAATGCAGTGTGTGAGGTTTTCAGGAAGCCCAGGTTGGTTTTGTTTGCTTTGGTTCTGGTGTCTCTCATGTTCTTCTGTTGTGTTCAGTCAGGTTCGTGTGCAACTATGGTCATTGAATCTGGCATTTACACTTATTTCCTGTTTGAAAATAAAATCAGCTTCTTCAAAAGGTTTGTGAGCAGAAACGAGCAGAAAAGTTCCCTCTTTTTGTACTTCTTCCTTCCACTTTACTTTCTCTGAATGTTTGGAACGACATTCCCACGATTGTGCAGGTCATAACTTTCTGTTTTAAATAAAGTATTTCTTATTGCTCTTACATTATGACCTTCAGGGTTTTATCATCTGAAAGAGATAATCAGGAGTAAATTGATGTTGGTTTGCAGATCTTTGGTAAATAGTTTATTTTTATACTATTTAAACTATCTGATGAACTCAAGCTTTTCCTCATGTTTCTTTTTTTTCTTTTTGTCACGTGATTACGGGTAATTGACGTTAGACGTTGAAAGTCACTGCAGGGTTTTTTCAACCTGATAGTCTCAGTTCAGTTAGGGAGCAAAAATGCAACATTTGTTACATTTTCAGCTCCAATGTCAAAAGAACCAAACCACTTAGAAAAACCTTTTCCCCTCCTCGCCTGTGGGGGCGCTGCACCAAGAACTACTGAAGGAAACAACAAATAAAACCTCTGAAGAAGATGCTGAGCGCAACTTTCTTTTTCACAAAATCAAAACTGGAGTGGCGTCAGATTAAAATAGGAGTCATTTCTCCCAATGTCTATGATTTCTCCTGCTAGCGCTACACTAGCACGATTGTTTAGGTTGTATTTACCCAGAATTCATTGCGGTGTAGTCTACTTCCGGTTCACTTCAACCGAACCGAGGCCTAGGTTGGTAGGTGAACCATTGTTTGCTTCTATGGTTGCGTATCCACATCTGTCCAAACAAACTGGACTTTATAGAAAAATGAACTCGATTGCACCCTAAAAGTTAGCCAACATTTTAGGTCCGACTAGAACTGTTTTCCAACCAACCTGATTTAGCTTATTTTGTTTTTCAGACTGGAATTGGCTAAACTGGTTGTGCTAACATAATATGCACTTAAACCTTTATTTGTAAAGTATTGAGGGGAAAAAGTGAATTTATTTAAGGTGAATAGTTTCCAGGAAGCCTCCATAATGCAGCCTGACGTGTTGGGCCTCTCATCCCTATTTTCTCATATCAATCTGACCTCGGTGTAATAGAGTTCACAGTTGTTCTCTGTGGGCCAGCCGTTCCTCCCAACAAATCTCCTTAGCTGCATGTTTCCACGCTGTCCCCTCACGGCGAGTCACGGGTCAACGATGAAACTGTGAGTAAAACACGTTCCTCCCCTCCGTGGACTTTGCTCGTTCTCTGGCGCCCGGCGTTTCTCGGAGCGGTGTTGGGATTGTTGGGAGTGCCGCCGAGTCGCCGACCTCCGTCTGCCTCATGCAGGGGTGAGTAACCAGGGCGTCCCGCTCTGATGTGTTTTACTGACCGGCGGAACTTCACGTCCACAGCTTCCTGTAATGACGGAGCTGCTAAACAAAAACCTTCTGGGAAACCATCAAGTCTGTAGGGAGAGAAAAGCTGATCCAAAACACAAACTTTATTTTTATTACAGGAGTACAACAGTTTAAAAAAAAGAATTCAAAATACAACACAACAATACTCAAAAAGTGAAGATTTAAACATTAAAAGCAATTTTAAACGGGTAAAGTTTAAAATGAACCAAAATGAGGTTTATGTTTAATATAGCAACTGAGTGATAGTGAAGGTTTTTTTTTTTACAAAAAAGGGCAAACACATAATTTCACTTTATGTCAGACTTGATTAATTTTATCTCAAATTGTTCAAGTTCAGAAGATCTGACAAACTGACTCTGAAAGATTGCCAGAAAGTTGAGTGGCAGGAAGAGAAGCGGTGACAAATATATAATAAAACAACAAAACATTTCCAAATCACTCTTACTCACAACCAGAGGACGGTAAAGTACCCAAACATTGTACTCAAGTAAAAGAAGCTCTACTATGACACATTTTTACTCTAGTAAAAGTAAAAAACAGTGAAAATGTATTTGCTTAAAAATCTACTCAAGCACTAAGTAACTGATTAAATAATCAATCATTTAATATTTAAAAAATACACCATCAGCCGAACCAGAAATATGACGTGAAAATTTTGACACTTTAAAATGACAATAATTCATATAAGCAGGGTTTTATAAGCCTGGCGGGCCACCAGGCTTTAATTAGGCCCCCGCCAGTCTTGGCATGGATTATTTTTTAAATCTTTTTAAAATGTTTGCATTTTTTAAGACTTTATTGTTGGTGTTCATCTTCCAATCTTTCAACAACATCTAATTATCAAGTGACATTTTCAGATTTCCTGTCAACTTTAAACGTGTTTTAACTCAAAAACACAACAAACCACTGGATGAATGACTGCACCCAATAACCAGGCTTAGCAAATTTTATAGGGGAAATCTTGTTTAAATTACAAAAAATAACAAAATCAAACAAAATAAATTGTTTTCCTTATAATAAACTGATGAAACTTTAACAAAAACTGTCCGGTGAATATTTGGTTAAAATGTGTTTGTTTTTCATTCAAGTGTAAAAACATCAAAAAATGTACACATAATAAAACTACAAAAGCATCATAAAAATACTCCTAAAAGTAATTTTTTCAAACAGTTACTCAAGTAAATGTTACTACCAAAGTCTGTTCATAAAGTTTTAGAAACCAATTTTTACCGCTGCTACTGTATATAAACATTTACAATTTATAATGTAGGAAATCCCACTTTGTGCAGTAAAATTATTTTTCTAGAAGCTTAATTTATTGCAGTAAATGTAACTATTTTCTACCCAGCTCTGTTTCTGTACAAATCTTGGATTATTCTCCATCAAAGCTAAAAATCACTCAATGCTGGATCGAAGTAATAAAACATGTACGAACAAAACTCATCCATTTTTCAGCAGCAAATTGAAGCTTTTCCATTTTCCACAAATAAAAACTTCACATATTTCTTTGATTTGAAGGTTTCTCCAACAACTAAATGAGGATGTTTTACTAGAAAGGTGAAATTTCATTAATTTTCTGCAGGAACTTGGCTGCACAGCTCTGTGTTTGGAACAAATCCCTGCCAACACTCTTCCCTGTGTTTCTTTATCTCACTGCTCATGGCAAATAAAGCCTGTTTATCATTCTCTGTCTCACAAAGCCTCTCCTCTTATGAAGTAGCAGTCTCTTGGCAACCAGCACATTATTCTGCTCTATTTGAGGCTCTGGCTTTAATAATTACTGTTTTTAATCTGAAATATGACTAGTGTCCAATCCGGTTGCTGCTACTGTTGTCCTGCAGAGCATTTCCACTGCTGTCATTCCTTCTGTTTTTGTGTTTCACCTAATTGTTTCACGTCAAACAAATTTTAATTGCAGCATAAATACAAAAATCAGCTTTTGTAATATTCTTTTTATGTATTGAATGGGGAAAATGTATCCAAACCAACTTGTTCCTGGGTGAAAAAGTGGCTTTTTATGCCACACTTGGCGCACACAACTGGCATCGACATGTTGTGATAACTGGGAACTGGCTTTTTCTATCACTGTAAATGAATTTTTACCTTCTGTTCTTTGTAGAATTGCTTTAATTTAGCCTCACTGTTTAGTTTTGAACACTAACAGCCCATTTAAAGTCATGAAATGCATTTTTTGACTATCATGTTTTATTTTCTGGCTTCATTTGGATCATTGTTCTGGTCATAAATAGACAAATATTTTCTGCTAGAGACTAAAACCTGATATTTTTTGTTTTTTAAATTTTTTGATATGATATTTTTAAATAATCTCTACTGTTCTAAGCAGCGTAACATCATGGCCCCTTTTCTCCATGCTGGAGGGCATGCTAGCGATGCGCTAAATCTTAAATGACCGCCTGATATATATAAAAAAAAGGGAAGCAATGCTTTGCTACTAATTGTCAACACATGAACAATTAGATAACAAGGCCAGAAAAAAAATCAAAATGTGACCTAAACACCACCTCTGGCAGAATATCAGTAAAGCAGGTGATTAAATTAGCTAATCAACCACCTCTGTGGTAGCTTAGCTTTTAGCAAAATTGTTGTTCTTATTCTAAAGGTTGCAATAGAGACATTTGAACCACATAAATGGAAAAACTTGCGATACATCGAGTATACTTGATCCATCTATCCTGGTCGTCCACAGAACATTTTCCATACGTTTTAAGAAAATGTTTTGGTAAATGTGTTTTCTTTTTTAATCCTTTCCGCCATTTTGTCTCCTTCCTGTTGAATCTCTGACCTTCACTGAGGCAACCTGCAGAGGTTTAGATGCTGTTCTGGTTTGGTTTGTGACATTCTGGAAATTCTTTGGAATTTTTCTATTTAAACCATATTTTTAATCCAAAAACTGAGTGATTATGAAGTGAATAAAACATAATCCAACATATCAAAAGATAAAGAACTGATCAGAACATAATTTGCAAATAACTTTTGGAACATTTAATGAGCCAAATTAATTTATCAAATTTGGCTCAAAGAGAGAGCGAACTAAATCCTGATTTTATTGATCAAAATGGACTAAATTTGATTCTTTTTCCCAATTGATGGCTAAGAAAATTTATATTAGCAAAATTTGTCATTTTTAAAGTTTTGTATCTAGAATAAATTACGCTTCCCTTTCCAGCAACAAATCTAATTACTTTATTTGTTTAACTAAAGGAACAAAAGCTAAGTTTATTGTTAAAGTATATTTGCCAACTTTAAATTGCATTAGTGCTTTGTTTTGGATTCTCATATTCTCATATGTGTTGGTATTTATCTCTTCATTCTGTCTATTTTCTCCACTTTAATTCATCTATTCTAAGTTTTGGATGCAACATTTTTTTTGTTTTTTGAAAGAATTGTTTTAATAATAGAGGTTTGTTTACATTAACTACTGGATAAATTGTTGCCACTTCTTTCTTAGATTTTTTTATATTGTTTATTTTTAACTCTTCTTCCAGTTTCTTTTTAAAGTCTGTTTGGCTGTGAAAACAACAGTTTGACCTCAGTTACATGAAATAAGTCTAGATTTTGCTATAATTGTTTGGGGAGTTTTTCTTGGGAATGAAGAGATAAATGCCAAGACATTTTGGTTGCTAATGCTCAAAGCCCTTTATGTAAAGGAAAAATAAATAATAAATGAGTCCAATTCAGCTCTGTACTGTCCTCTTGTTTGAATATTAAAGATGAGGAGAAATTCACCTCCAGTTTTTGTTTGTTATTGATTGGAGCAAAGTCGATGTCAAAGGATTTGAAACATGAAATATGTATTTCATGGCTGCATGAACTCTGGGCGTTCTGCAGATTCATGAATTAATTTAAAGCTTTAGAGACACTAAAGAAAACATTCAAAATGAAGTTTCACACCTTTCCTAATGTAAATTATTTCCAGATTTTGATTATTCGTTTCTGGTGTAATTAATTTTTTACTTATATTCTTGCTTTACTTCCTTTGTGTGTAACTGAGAAGGATAATTTTAAAAACTCATAAAATATACAGATGAAGCCATTTCTGTCTTTTGTTTTTAATGCTCATGAGAAATATGGACACATTTTCTAAAATTTTACACTGTTAAGAACCATTTCCAGTAATTAATTAGTTTTAGAAATTTCAACATTTTTATATTAAATTGAATAGAACAATTAATTTTGTGGGAAGTTGTAAATTAGCTGTTAGATTTCTTCAACACAAATTAAGCTGTGTTGGATGGAAACAATGAGTCAACTTGTGAATTATTTCATGAATTTATTAATTATCGTCATACAATACAAATATTAAAGGACTTTTTGATGTTGTATGTCCTTAAATTTTTAATTTAAGAAATTAAACCTTTTTTTCTTCTAATATGTGCAAATTAAATTTTGAACGTGTCAAAAAATTTACTTAAAGACTGATTATCGTTTTCATTTTTGTGTTAAAAAGTTACAAATTTCTTGGGGAAACCTTGTAACAGAATCTAATAACTTCAGTGGTTCTTAACCTGGGTTCTACTGAACCCCAGGGGTTCGGTGAGTCGGTCTCAGGGGTTCGGCGGAGCCTCTGCCACGGAGGTAAAGGTTACATTGCTTAGCCAATCAGAGCTGTGGAGGAGGACTGATTGAAGGGAGTTTCACTCTCAGCAGGGATTTGAACTTGTGTCTTTAATTACTTCAGCAAAGCTCAGTTTTTACCAAATTCTGTAGCTTTTGGTGTACTTCTAAATCTGCTCCTTAGTCGCATCTTTTCGGCGTTGCTACTGCCTCTAGTGGTGTGGAGGTGGTAACACAATTAATATGATTACATTACTAAATCAGAATACCACAAAGTCTTTATTATTCATTATTAATTTTTCATACTCTTAAGAATGTAGAGCTAATTAAATGATCTAAACCTTAAAGTGGTTCCAGTTTGTCTCGATGGTCAACCTGTTGAAACTGTGGCAAATTTTAAATACCTTGGGTCGTTTCTGGACAGTCAGTTCAACTTTGCTGAAAACACTGACTATGTTTTGAAGAACTGTTGTCAGAGACTCTACCTTTTAAGAAGACTTAGTGATCTGAGGGTGACCCAACCAGACTCGGATCCCAACTAGAGTTGAGTCACCCCTATGTGTTGAATTTGGGAGGGAAAAAAAATCATATTTTATTTTTCACTACAGAAGGGTTCAGTGAATGCGCATATGAAACTGGTGGGTTCGGTACCTCAAAAAAGGTTAAGAACTACTGAACTAGATAAATGCATTCTCACAAAATAATGCAAAATACTGAACTTTGACTATTTCTAGCATTTGCATCAACCCAGCCAATGTTATGCAAACAAAACTTAAAAACTGCAGCTGTCCAGGGACCAGGAGGGTTAAGCCTCTTACGTTTTAATAAGCTCATAATTAAAAGAGGCTGTAAATACTTCGCAGCATGGCAGCGTGTGTCGTTTGTTAAATGTGTCACCAAATCTCCTCTATAATTGTCTGAGAAAATCCAATCTGCCGGTTGAGGGTAGCTCAGGATTTGGGAGTAAAATTCGCGTTTGACGTGTCGCAGCACGTTTCACGCTTTGTTTTAACACTCTGATGCCTCGTTTGCTAGTTTTTAGAAACAATAAATGAATTTTCTGCTCATCCGGGGGCCACGACGCTCCGATAATCGACCTTTTCTCCTCGTTAGTTCGGTCGGTTCAGCTGCAGTAAAGGTCAGCAGGATTACAGCTGAAAACCTTTACAGGTTGTTGGCTCAATTCCACGTAGGCCATAAAAAAAATTTCATTAGATGCATTTTACTTGTAATAGTTTAAATATGTGTTACAAAAAAATCTTTCCTTGTGCCTTAAATCCATTATTTCTTTCTACTGTCCCTCCTATCCTTCCTTCCTTCCTTCCTTCCTAGTGTCCTATCCCTATTCTTTCCTTGTCCTTTCCTTCACTCTTGTATCCTTCCTTCCCTCATGTCTTTTCTTTTTGTCTCCTTCCTCCCTTGTTTCCTTGCATCCTTTCTTTTGTCATTCCTTATTTGCATCCTTCTTTCCGTTCTCAGTTGTCTGTCCTTCCTTATGCCTCCTTGAATTGTTTTTGTCATCCTTCTTGTCCTTCCTTGCATCCTTGTCTTCTTTCATTCCCTTCTCTCTTTTAGCTTTGCATAATTTTGTCCTACCTCCTTTCTTTTGTTTCTTCCTTCCTTGTATCCTTGGTTCTTCTTTCCTTCTTCCTTCCTTTCTTCCTCCCGTAAATCCTACCACCTTTTTTCGTTCCTTCCTTGTTTTCTTTCCTTTTTTTCACCCTTCTCTTTCTTTCTTTATTTCCTTCCTTACAACCTCAGGCCTTACTTCTTTCCTTCTTTGCATTCTTGTCTTTTTTATTTTATTCCTTCCTTGTCATGTCTTTCCTTTGCCTTCTTTATTCCCTCTCGCTCCCTTCCTTCCTTCATTCCATCCTTTGTTCTTTCCTTCCTTCTTTTCTTCCTTCTTTCCTTTTTCTATTCTGCTTGTTTTCATTTTTCCTTCCTCTCTGATCATTGGAGAAATGCTCATATCTAAACTTTACTCCATTCAGTAAATATGTTTTTTTTAATATTAAACATGTTTTTTAGTGAGAGTGATTTGCTCTGATTGTTTTTCTTCCATTGTAATGAACCTCCTTTGGTTTCTCCTCTGGGGATCCGAGTTAGCAGGAATCAAACATGTCCTCCCCATTAAACATGTAATGTTAAAACTCTCAGCTTTCCTCACAGTAAATGTGTCCTTGTAAACACTTGAGCAGCCATTTTATTGGAGCAATCATCATTAAGACAGCAGCATTTAACCATCACATTGCAGCAGATTATGTTGTGGAGCTCCAGTCGAAGTTGTTGGACATTAATAATGAACGCCGGCCCTGGATGGGGTTTCATGTAAAGTGGCTCCAGAGCCCTGAGCCTCCGCTCCACATTTCCCTCAAAGCATCATAATTAGCTCCTCTTGGCGTTCAGATAAGCAGCGTTTCTACTGAAGGTGTGGCGGCCCGTTCCTCCCCACTCAGGCTTTCATCAGGATGCGAGGCGGCTGCTGTTGACGCTGCCTTTGATGTCCGAGTCCTTCCAAGAACACAGGAAGTGAAATTAGGGTCACTAGGCTCCTTTAAAGTCAGAAACACGGATGAAGGACGTCGCTTACTGGCCAACACTTCATCTCTGTTAACTGTGTGGTTCTGTTATCGATAATTGAGTTTTCTCTTGCTTGAAGAGGATCAACTGTCTTCAACTCCTAAAACAATAAATCTTACCAAGTGTTTTTGGTCAAGTTTCTAGTGGGAATATCTTAATACACTTGAATTAAGACAAAACTAACTTTCAAGTAACTTTTCAGTAAGATATAGAGGCTTGTTTGAAGTAAATAATTACTTAATATTGGTGAAATGGTTCTAGTTCTACTGCTGCCGTCACCTAGCAACCCCAGCCACACCAAGCCTGTCGCCTAGCAACCCCCCCAAGCCCAGACCGTTACTTAGCAACCCAGTTCTAGTTCCACTGGCAGATTATTTCACTTGCAACAAAACATTTTTCCATCTTTTAAATTATCTGCCAATGAAAGTAGTAATTTTTCATCAATAATAAAGAAATATTCACTTAAAACAAGCCTCTATAACCTGGTAAAAAGTTACTTTTGTCTTATTTCAAGTGTGTGAAGATATTTCCACTAGAAACTGGACCAAAATTACTTGATGAGATTCTGTTTTTGCAGTGTTTTCGTAACACAAAGGACTGGTTTTCAATGTACATGAGAAATATGAACATATTTTCTAAAATTTTACACCTCTAATACCATTTTCAATGACTATGTTTAGAAAATTCTAGCATTTTCAACTTAATTGGGCTAATTTTCAGGGTCTCCTTAACACAAATTAAGCTGTTAGATGAATTTTTTTTGTTAATAAATGTATTAATTAACATTGTCATACATCACCAATATTCATACATTTTCTTAAAGAGCAAATTTAAGATTACACCTATTTTTTGTTTTACTTTAGTAAAAATATGCTGAAGTAGTGCTACTCCTGAGTACATTTTTTGGGATTAGAATTAATTTGAATCTAATCGTAAGTCGATTAATAGTTGATTGATTTCCAGGTGATGTTGTGTCAGTGGATGTCGACGTCTGCAGCCTGATCGATGCTCCTGGGGTTTGATGCAGAGGTGGAGAAATATGAGCCCCCAGCTTCCTGGCCCGTCGGGTAAGAGGAACATTTCCCTGCAGCCTCGCGATTACTTTTCCGACCCTCCCCTCCCTGTAGCTGTTTGTCACAGACACGTTAAAGAATTGCCCTGCAGCCACACGCCGCCGCGACGAAATGCATCACATGGCGAGTTTGTCAGGTCAGGAAATATGAGGCGGGCGCTTCACAGCGTCAGCAGCACCTTAAACCCACGCCGCCGGCGAACGACGGCAGCTTGGTCCAAATCAAGTTGTAGGATTTGCATAGAAATTGGTTGGAGATCAGGAGATGCTCCTGTTCCTCTGAGGCCCAATCACCTGAAGACAATGAGCCAGAAGTCTGACGGAATAAGATCTGAGGCAGCGATTTGGAAAACAGGACAGAAACTCTCCCTCTAATGGAATATGTTGTTACTCTAAAACTTTACAATTAGCTCCTCTAATACGTCTTTACGTGATTTAAATTCAAAAATACTTTATTTAACCCACAGGGAAACTAAACGTTTGTTCACAAATTCGTTGCGGATGGTGTTGCTGTGTAGCAGTCAGTCTTGCAGCGAATGTGAGTAGGCCTCTGACTGAAGACTGTCGCTAAATGTCAATTGTGTACAAACTCTTTGCCATGAGAGTCAAAATTAAGTTGAAAGCACAAAAATGTCCTACTTTTTTTTATAAAAACAGTCTTTTAAAAATACTTTTTATGCATTTTTTTATTTTAGCTCTTCAATAATAAACTAAACAATTTCTGTTTCATTAAAATGAACAAAATTATGAGATCTTTGTAAGGAAACTGATGTGTAAATCATTGTAGATATAAAACCTAAAAAGGTTGTTGGTAAGCTCTGCTAATCCACCTCATTTGCTTTTTCCACTTTGATCTAATAAATCTCTTCTCTGTCTGGATGACAGAAAATATGGCTTCTCTTTTTCAAACTCAGTTTTCTTCAGTTTGAGGGCCTTGAATTACCTAAAAAGTGCTTCTTTGTTTTTCTTCAAAAAGTTAGTCAAGCAAGTGCAGCTAGTTTTTACGAGGATGTAGAGTGGAGTCTGAATTGAAGCCGCTCTGATTATCCGGGTGTCAGAAGCTGCTTTGGAGTCCAGTTTTGCTCAGAAACCTGCTAAATGTCAGAGGTTTGGAACCAAAGTGCAGCAGAGAGGCAACATAAATCAACAAGCTGTATTATCAGAGGCCGTCTGGTGACAGCTACCACAGCAGGCGTCATAATCTAATGCCAGGCTGTCTTGTGCGGCAAAAGAGCATCTTTCAGTCAAAGTCCCCTGTGAGAAAAGCCGCTCGCAAACTTCGGCATGCAGGTAAACAGATGGGAAGTTTTCTCGTCGCTCCGTGAATGTCATGTGCATGATTGGGAATGTCAGCGCAGCTATTTAGCGCTGACGGCTTCAGAAAAGTACTCATCACCTTTACAGCGTGATGTACGAGCACGGAGCAGAAATTATCCCCGCGCCGGAGACGCCTGACAAATGTCTCTGAGGGAGGGGAATCAGCAGGCTGCAGCAACTTGACGGAGCATTATCTGCCAAGGACGGGTTGTTTCCTGCCGTTAGCTGCCGATGTAGAGCATTTGTTTTCCTGGATCTGATCCTGCTTAGACTTGATAATAGGCTGTAAAGCACCTTTTTCTGCCTAACGGTATCAGGCGCTCACAAAAAGAGCGTCTGCTTTTTTTTGTTCGGAGACACGATGTTCTGATGAAACATGTCACATCTGCGTTCGCCGGTTGTTCTCCAGAAGATCTTCTCTCAGATTTAATTGGAAGTGGCACACGCTTTTTGATTTGTATTCACGAACGAGACGTGCAGCTGTTGCGCGGCTCCTGGCAAGCTGTCGCTGTTGTTACTCATTCAAAGTTCATGCTAAGTGTGTGACCGGGCAACAAGCGTGTCTGCAGGCAGCATATCTGAAGAGAGAAAGCAGCAAACATGGCTGATTTGGAGCCAGGTTTGCTGATTTTAACCACAAGCTTAGCAGGACTTTATATGTAGTAAAACATAAAGTAGGGTATTCTGACCTTTGAACTTTTAACATTCAGTTCATCTGTTACAATGTGGCTGAAAACATTTCTGAAACTGTTCTCATGAGATGGTGCTCTGGTCAGATTAACTTGTTTGGTCAACATTAATACAGTGAAGTACGGTGGTGGCAACATCATGGTGTGTAGATCTGATCTAAATCAAAACTTAGAAATCGATGTTTAGAGATGTTCTCCTGCAATCTGACTGAGCTTCTTGGCAGAGAAGAATGAGTAAATGAATTATAGTGACGTTTAAAGCTGGTGGAGTCAAACTATGACAGATTTGAAGGTTTGAATATTTCTCCATGTTGACTCCAGATTCTGACTCTGCCTCCTGTCACTGATTCCTGCATATGTGCTTGTTGGTGTTCAGTCAAGTAAAGCATTAAAGGGGAGAAAATATCCCAGGTTTTTGACTTCTCTCCATCATTTTAATTACCTGCAAATCAGGATTTATGTGACTGAGTAAAACCCTGCGGAGCTTCCACTTAAGTGTTTCCTGGAGTGCATAATCCAGCTCATGTCTGATAGAAGACAAAAGCTCTGTCCTCGCACAGACTCAATGTTCTCTCTTATTATTTATGCACCTGCCTTTTGGATTTCAGGAGGCTTTTACTGCGGGAAGAGAGTAAAAGCTGGACAGGTTTTCAGCTTTAATGGCCTATATAAAAGGAAGTGAGGAGTGGGGGGTGTTTTACAGTCGCTTGAAATGGAGAATGCAAGTCAGGCTTTGTGTGGACCTTTACATTTTACTGCATATGAGGAGGAGTCTTTGGGTGAATCCCCTGCAGAATCCTCTGCAAACGAGTCGGCATCTATTGACATTAGAGACGCCGCCGCTCACGCCGCTCCCTCCGGCACCGTTCGCCGTTTGTCTCCGTGACCCAGAACTTCCTCCTGACAAAGCGCTACCTCATTTCAATGCTAATGCGCCGTTATGGGTGTTTTCTAAAGCGTTGCTGCTGTTTATAATGATTCAGCTTACCTCTGAGGCGCCAGTTAATCCTGCAGATCCCCGAGGAGCCGCCGTGCACCGAGAGGTCACGCAGATAGTGTTTAAATAGAGTCCCGCGTTATCCCGACGGGACGAGCCGCCGCCTGTAAACGGCTGACAGGTTCATGAATTTCCCTGCCAGGTTGGGATTAGCTAAATATGCAGCTGCTCTGATTGTTGCGTCTTTGTGAACCCTTGACCTCGAGGCGCACATCCAGATATGACCTTTTCTAGAAGGAAAAGCACAAGCCAAGAAGGAGAAACGACCTCAAAGGACCTTCAGGTGTTTGTTTCACCTGCAGTCCAAAAACAAAGGAGGCAGAACGGAGCATCGGCTGGAACTTTTATGGTTCTTGCGTGCATCATCTGCTTTTTTCACTTCCAGTATCGATAGTAATATCTGAGGTTTAGTATCGGCCAATACCGATCTGATACAGAAAGACTTAAAACTGTTATTTTTCAACAAAATACAAAATATTACCACTTAATTTGATAACTCTGCACCAGTACAGAGCACTTACAGCTTCACATGTTTGGTCAAATGTAAAAACAACTTTAATATGTTCAGACAGTGCAATTAGGAGTATAATAGTCAATAATAAAGAAACTGAAACAGTAGATTCACCATTTTTCTCAAATATGTAAAAATAAACAACAACAAACCAGGGCTGTAATGATTCTTCCAATGACTCGAGTTCCTCGATTAAAAATAATTGAGGAAAATTAATCGACCTTGAAGCTTCGTTAAGTTATATTTTATTAATTAGCTCACTGTGTTCCGGTCAGGTGATCACCTGCATTGCGCAGCGCTCTCTCTTCTGCCTCTGAGTTATTGACGAAAGCCATCTGTTAGCAGCATAACGTCCAATTTTTAAGTTTGATCAGTGGGGATTTTTTTCATTAATGATAATGTCAGGATTTTTGTAGTTTTTCGGGGGACCAATCAGCGTCCTTAAAATGATGGGAGCCTGTCTCCTCCTGGAGCTGCTGCCTGGTGGCCATTATTCAGAGCGAACGGCGGTGAAGAGCGCGGCGGGTGTATCTACACAGGGGAGCGAACAAACTCAGCACAGCAGGCGGCTGTTCTGTAGACGATGCTGAAAGCGAGTGTAGCTTTATGGAAAATAAATTTCATATCATCCCGGTCTCAACAAATGGGTGACGGAGCACATCGTGGCACTAAGTGAAGATTTTCAAACATTAATCTGGCTTCTTAGGTAGTTTGAATTTTGATGCTTAGGTTCATCTGCTGCATCTCTTCTTCGCTGACTTTCTAGTTCTACTTTGCAAGTCTCTTTTATTTCACTACACAATGCGCTGCTGCGGTACAAAGACCGGACAGAAAATGAGAGAAGAAGCTGCTGAATACCTTCAGAAAACCTGGAGAGCTATTGATCAAATCTAATGTAGAATACAATCAAATCTGCTGCCGTTAGAAGGAAAGTTAGGAGTGCTTTAAAACTTCTGTAAAGTAAAATAAAACCACTTAGAGTATGGCAGTCAAACTAGAGTGCTGTCATTATGCAATTTATCAGAAAAAGGAAGAATCTGCCACTGATGTCAACAAAAAATTTGTCATTATTAAGTTTTTGCATCTTTATTTTTCCTAGTTTTATAAGAAATGAATTAGCTAAAAGGTTTATGGCTTATTAATTGTAATAATTACTTATGTTTGGGAAATTAATAACGAGAGATGGTTAGTTTTAATTTAAACTATTATAGTGTCTGGTAAAAAGCCAAAATGATGATGTTATTGCTTTTTAAGCGTCTGATTGGTTAATTCATAACATCTGAATTAATTGGAGGCAGAAGTCCTTGTTAAGTCAGAAGTTCTTGTTAAGATGTTGCTGTACTGAAATGGGCCCAGAGGCCACAGAGTGAAGAAGAAGTCATTACTCTATAAGCAACATAAGGCCAGATTACGGTTTATTTACAGTAAATTTTATCAGCCTCATAGGAAGTTGTGGGGAAATCAAAAATCTCTTCTAAACTGACTCAGTTACACCAATTTGGTCGGGAGGGAGAAACGTCTGGAAGGAAATCAAATTTTTTTTAACCAGGCTTGATATTTTAAAAGGGCAGTATTATTTAAAATGTACCTTTTGTTAAAATGGGGTGGTGGGGGGGGGGGGGGTGCGGACGGAACAATACTGACAGAAATACACCATTCTCAACAGGAGGGGGCGCACTTTCTCACTTTCTCGGACTATAGTCC
>CAEGAF010102683.1:0-16097 GCA_903067075.1 Micropoecilia bifurca
GTTAATTGTTTTTTGGGGGGTTGGGGGATTTGGCCTAATTTTTTTTTTGTGCCCCCAATAATTGAAAATTCTATTTCTGCCAAAACCGTGCCCCCCCCCCCCCCCCCCCCCGTTCTCCCCCATGATACTCTCAGTCCAGTTGCTCACCATGGAACAAATTGCTTCACCCTTTAACAAACTTTTAGTAGGTTCACAAAACGAGTCTCCTGGCCACTGATGTGGGTTGAGGGGTATTAATTTAGAGAAACAAGCACAGGCTAAATAAAGGCTGTCTGGTTGCTGTCCTAACAGGAAATGCTATGCAGGAGACCAGTGAGGGAGGTGGGAGGTGAGGGGGGTGAGGCTGGGGGGGCAGTCTGGGGAAAGGCTATCTGTTCTTAAAGAGGGTGAGGGGTGAAGGAATGGCGAGAGGAAACAATTATGACCTCATTTAATAGCCCCCCCAACCCCTAAACCTCCACAACCGCCACCTTCTTCTCTCGGCTCCCAGCCGGAGAACGGAAAGGAATGCCCCGTTTCAAAACCACAAGTCACCTCTGAACATGCGAGCATTTGGCCTAAGTGCTTCCTGTTGCAATAAAAATGTATGTCAAGTATGTGAACCGAGGTTCCTCTCTGCGTAAAGCCTGTGGTGCGAGCGCGCGTGTGCGCATGCGTTCGCACCGCAGTACTCTGGTTTGGAATCGTCCAAAGGAGAAATTAGTAAGTTATAAACTCCACTGCCAAAGCTCCAACCCAGCTGTGTGATTAAAACCAAGCTCGGCTGTGCGGAGAGCGTTTGTGTGAGCGAGTGTGTGTGTGTGTGTGTGTGTTTTTTGTTTTTTTGTGGGAGAGACTGGCATTGTGACACGGTTTAGGGTTACTGCGCGATACAAAGCCCATTCCGTTCTGGTGTCGCACTCACGATAAGAGTTTGGGAAGTCGTCACATGGAGATCGCCACAGGCACAAATGTGCAAAAGGGGGCTCCAAGTGCTAATTTTATTCATTTACCTCCCTCTCTGGATAATTGTTTCTGTCAACCAGCGACGGCTTGATAAAGGATTTCACGCTGCTGAAAACAGTTACACGGCTACTTTGGAAGGTGATCGCCAGAGATGATTATATTTATCACCTGCTTTAATATCCATATAGTGGTGTAAATTGATTCATTCTCTGAGGATTGCTGCCACAGAAGGCAAGACGTAAAGAGGTCTGCATCTGACATTTGACATGCAAAATACAGAAAAAAAAAAGTACACTTAACAGCACACACTTTCAGTAAGGACTCGATCATTTATAGGCCTGTCATGATGAAACATTTTGCTGGACAGTAACTTATCCCAGAAGATAAATCGTAATACTGTTTGTTTTGTGGCAATTTTAAAGTAACATGATAGAAATGGCATAATAATGCAAGACATTTCTGTCAACCATTTAACACTGGAACACTGGCGGATATTTCAAATATCCAAATTAAATCAACAAAACAACTGAAACAACTCATACAATGGATACTGGAATCTGTAAAAAAAAAGAACCTATAGTTGACACCAACTTTTTGCCATCCAGTTTTTGGTGGAACGTGAGAAAACTAAGCAATCGGTGTAAATGAAAATGATCAAACTTGCTTTAACTTATCATTCGATTGAGAGATATTGACTATGGTGTCGGGTTTAATCGTATGTTGCTATGTTGTTACTTTTTGGACGATACAAAACATTTCACCGCTACCTTTTGCTCCCTTGAAATTACAAGTTAGAAATAATGGCCTGTTTATTCCTAGACCTGTGTTTTTGATCCCAAAGTTCAAAAGCATGCTGTCCTGCCTCCACTGAGAAAAGATAGTTGGTTTTTTTTTGTCTCTTTGTGGAACATCCTTTCTTCCCACTCATCAAAGGAAGAAGAACATATCAAAGCATGGTTGCATTTTTCCCCCCCGCTTTATTGCTATTGTAATAATACTGCATATTAGTCTATACCTTAAACTTGCAGCTATTAAACATGTTTTTATTGGAAAATAGAGTGTATTCTAGGCACTCCTCACTTCTCAGGCCCCTCTGTTCCCCACAAAGTCCTGCAGAGGAGCTGGTGGCGATTGTCAAAGACAAGGAGGAGGTGAGCTGGAGCGCTGGACAGCTATTCCCCTCTCTGAATGGAATGAATGGTATGGGGCAGGACTGTGCATTCATGCATGCTATTCTACATCTCTAACCCGTTGTCTCATTCACTGCACAGCCTAGAAGTTTTCCTTGGTTTTTTTTGGTTGTTTTTTACTTGCAACAGCAAAGGGGGAATCGAGCAATAAGAAAAGGTGAGAAGAGAGTAACATTTCAGAGAGAAGATAAAATGGAAAAAAAAAATATGAACGAAAACAGAGAGTGCAAGGCAGACTGCAGAATGGAAAGAATTAAGATTTAGAGGCAGGATTCTAGTCGCTGGGCCACTGGAGATGAAGAGCAGCGCAGCGTAAAATAGGAGAGAGCAGCAGCTGAACCAGAAAGAACCCAGGCTGCTCATTACAAAGGCCTGGCCCTGACTTCTCCCCTTTGACTAACTGTAACGCACCGAGGGGACGTGGTGCACGAGGAAAACGAGAAATAAAGAGGAACTCGCACACTTCTTCCTGCAACATATGTTTGCATACGTTGCAGGAAGAACGTTGCTTGTTACTTTTTTCTTTTTTTTTATATTCTTCTCTAGAAGAATAGTAAAAAAAATATATAAAGTGGGAAGAGGAAGTATCATGTCTTATTTGGTTATGCTTCTTTTGTATCTTGACAGATGATGCAACTTTGATCATTTATACTTGAGTGTTTTCCTTTTGTTTGAGCAGCTTCCTGACAGTGAATGGGCTACAAGGGTTTTATTTAAGAGCAGGAAGAAGTGAAAAAAGCTTGACAGGATAATCGTGGATTATATCAGACAGAATGAACCCAGAACATCGATTCCCTAAAGCAGAATTTTATGCCTTTGCAACATATACTTCAATGTTTTAGTCTTCATTATTAGAGTATTATTAGAGTAGCATCCGTCAAAGACTGTTGACACGCCACGCAGACAATAACTTCATTAGTGGTACCAAATGAAGTGACTAACAATGTGTCACTTCACCGCAATTTACAACTTCGGATTTTTATTCTGTAAACACATGCAAGATGAGAGTTAGCACCGGTTTCACTCCCATATGGAAGAAGTAAATATTAAAAAGAGAAACATAGAGATGTAACCAGAAAGGCAAGGACAATATGCTCCTCAGATTTTCTTTTACAAGTTCTCAAAAGACTTTTTTTCTTTTTCTTTTTTTTTTTGTTACCCAGTTCAAACAGAAGAAGCTGGAAGCTGGTGCGGCGCTAGTCCCTGATAATCCCCCACCTCTCGGCTCGCCGAGACATATTCTGTGAAATACTGCCATCTCTTGGAATTAAAAATAAGGAGTTTCATAGGAAAGGACCCTCAGCGGCTCAGACTATCAGATTCAAACTCTGCTGAACACTGAAGACATGATGAATTTATGGGCTGATGTCATGAGTTGTGCATGAAAAGGTTGTTTTGTTTTTTTAATTCCTGACTAAATTAATTGGAGGGGAGGAACTTAATACACATAAACATCTGTGCTTGACCAGAAACAGATTAAAATAAAACAAAATGTCACAAAATTAGGGCTGAATAGCCTAATTTTAGGGAAGAACCAATCAGCTTTACAGTTTTTAATTCGTCTTCCACGATCAAGTAGTTCAAATAATGGGGGAAAAAATGTGATGGTTTTCCCTTATTTACTAAAGGCATCAACACTTTTGATCTTGAGAAACATCTGATAAAGTGCATTTGTTCTGATAAATCCATGGGCATTATCTTGAAATTTTGTCTGATTTTGTTGGATTTAAAATTATTTTCCTGTCTGCACTTCAGTTTCCATAGAAATAATTCAGAATCAGCCTTTCAGATCAATCAGGAAAAGGCTGATCGGTGCTTCACCACACATGCTCATACACAACGAATCAGTTTGTTTTGTATGGTGTTATTTTAGGCAACCATCTCCTCCAAATTGCCAGAAAGTCTTCACTCAACATTTGATCTCACTTACAAAACGGATTTGAGTAAAAACCAAGATTACGTTTTTATATCTGAGGAAGGAAATGGCTTTGTCCTCGGAGGCTGCCTCAAATCCAGCCTCGTGCAGAAAGACATGAAAACGCCAGACGAGGAGAATAAAGTGAAAAGCCCATTTCACTCCAGCAGCAACGCGAACGACCTGCTTACAGTAGACTCATCCGTACAGTTGCTGAACACAGAAACACAAACCGCAGCAGCCAGTCGGGATGCGGAGGTGCGGTTCAGCACGTCGGAGGACTTATTCAGCAGGTTTCCGAGTGGCTTCTGTGGAGAGATGAAAAGTCGTGAATTTTGTCTTGCGCGTCGGGGCTGAGACGCGCCGATAAAAGGGGGACATCTTTAGAGAGGAGAGAGAGAGAGAGAAAGAGAGAGAGAAAAAGAGAGAGAGAGAGAGAGAGAGAGAGAGCTCCTCTCGCTGCTTCACAGCAAAGCCGGGGCTGTAATTCAATACTCCCCAGTCAGTGCTTTGCAGCTTTTTCTCTTGTGTTTCACAGAATGTATTTCCAGCATGGAACAGGTTGTTCATCACAAGGTCTGTTGATCTTAAACACACACACTGAGCCGGGAACTTTGAAGTGTGAAAATAAACATTTTCACCTAACCACTAATCTCTCTCTCTCTCTCTCTCTCTCTCTCCCTCTCTCTCCAGCTTGCTCTCCGTCTCTCACTGGCCTCAGCCATTTTAACGTGAGCTTCATTTACAACTTTCATTTCAATTTGTCCTGCTACTCCATTTGTTATTGCAGCGGAACCGGCGTCGAGGCCTCTGGTTAGTGAAAATGTCAGATTCTTTGATTTGATTTTATAGGATTTCTGCGGGGACCCAGGGGCCCGTGTGGCACCGGCCCCCTTTTCGTTGTGAGCGGACCGACTACTGTTTGCATTTAAACATCCATTTGAGCAGGATTTCCCAAGAGGATTCATTTGTTGCACTGAGGGGTCAATTACCTCTCAACGCCCCATTCAGAAAAAAAAAAAAACTGCAATTAAACAGATTGTTCCTGTTTAGCTTAGAAGTAGAATGAAGGTGCCTGGCTGAGGTCAGCGTTTCAATTAGGCACTGTTTAAGAGCAATAACAAACAGTTTATTTGCCAAATGGCTCTTGCAAACTTAACGATGGGCAAGGTTTTTTTTTTCACTCTCGGCTGCTTTGTGTCACAAATCTCCCTCTATTGAGGTTTCTACGACTCTTATTCCCCCCCCCCCCCATCTCAACCTGTCCCTGATGCTTTATCCGCCTCCTGCGCAGTATCTTTGCCGCACGCTAAGTAAATACGTGCTCTTTATGCCTCTTGTTGCCTTTCAATATTTGGCAGCGTGGCAGCGGGGGATCAAATGTGTGTGCCTGCTAAATGTCAGTGGGTAAAGAGGGGTTGAGTTTAGAGAGGCACACACCATGAAGCACCTGCTGTAAAGCGAGCAGCGGGAGAGGAAGTCTCATCTCGGTTTGATCCCAAATGGAAAAGGCTATGAGCACCATGTCGACATCAGCGGCAGCCCCTCGTTCTCCACCCTCCCTTACTCAAGTCGAGCTTCAGTTTAGCCCCACTCAACAGATGACTGTGGAATACCTTACATAGCTTGGTGGGAACACCGTCACAGGGTCTGACCGAAAACTTTGCATTTCCACAATTTTTCGATTTTGAGTCGATCTCTGTGCTTTAAATTTTAGTATTTCACTTACACTTTTAGTGTTTGTTTTTGTCGGATTTTTTTCATCCAGTAGTTTGAGTCCACACAGTCCGCTGTAGCTGTAATTAAAGGACTGATGGTAAAAATAAGCATCGACATGATCCTTCTGCCAGTTGCAGAGTTGCTAAATCTACCATCAGGAGGACGAGGGATTAGGAGGCAAAACAGACTTCAGAATGTAATGGTAGGATAAACGAAAGCATTCAACAACTCTATGGATACACTGAGGTGTAAAATGGTCTTAAAAGATGCTTTATTTGGTGAAAATGTCCTGGTCACTTTAATTTATTAAGCCTTTCTGTCATGACTTATGTGTGGAGGTTAAAGTGTGTGTACAGGAAAGATTCGGAGAATGATTACCAAACAGCACAATAAGATGTGAGTTTAGTAGAAAAGATAAATGAAGTGAAAAGTAAAAGTGACATTTTTCAAACAGTTTTAACATCTTTTATTGAGGGTTAGTTTTGTGAGAGCTGCTAGCTTAAACTGTACATCCTTTTGTCTGCAGCACTGCCCTGTAAAAAGTCGTAACTTGTGTCAAAGTCTTCCAACACACTGCCAACATGTCAAATGTTTTAAATACACATAATTTCAGGATAGTCTTTCAAAGACAAAAAGTGAAAATGAAGCAAATGAAAAGAGAGGTTTTAAAAATATAATCTGAAATAATTACGTTTTTAATTTCTTTTCCTTCTACCGTCACTGGTGTTCTTAATAAAGGCATTTACCACAGCGGGTTGTAGATTTGTTGTTGTATATAGCATTGAATAAGAGTTAGATCTGAAGCAATCTGTCTGAGCATGACGATTCATTGGAGGAACTTCTGGCCTTAAGGTACTGAAAGGAAAAAGACAGGAAGCCCTGAGGAGCCTCTGCAGGCCATCTTCCCTTACCCCTTTACCTCATCCCCCCTTTTTGCTTCTTGGCCTTTGTCTTTGCTTGGCGACAACGTGTGCGTGTGTGTGTGTGTGTGTGTGTGTGTTTGAGGTTGCATCTGCATCCTGTCGTTGCTGCCTGTCCCCGGCTGCGCAGTCGGAGGCAGCTGATGCTATCTCATGGCAGCGTTGTGGCAGCCCCTGCTGCGAATAATCAAAGGCAGCTGTTTGGAAAATACCAGAGATGCCTAATAGGAAGCACTGATGGCCTGGATTCACTCTTTACCCAACAAGCCTGCATCATATCAATTATAATTATCAGCATGAAGACTTTATTCCTCCTTTAGTCTGCAGTGTTGTACTGGAATTTGCAACGACAAGACAGACTTTGCAAGAAGGCCCTATGTTGTTTTTTTCTTTCTTGAAAGTGACTCTCTTTCTTCTCTTTTGTCTGAATGTATTTTTAGCATGATTACGGCTAATCATTCCTGCAGTATGACTTATATCTAAGTGTTTACGGGGTAAAAATGAAGAGGAAAAGAGCTATTATTTCTGTTATTTGGACTGTGCAACTAGGCAGCTTTCGGGGGTTTGATTGTGTTTTGTTTGAGCAAGTTAGTTAATGAACGCCAATCGCTGGATGCTGGTACTTCTCGACTCATATCTGATGATCTGGGGGTCCCAGCAGATCTTGGTCAAACACGGGCCGAGGCAGAAACAAATCTGTCTGTCAGTAAGGGGTTAGGAGTCCTAATTAGGGGTCCTGACTCTCTGTCCTCAGCTCCAAGTCAAGCATCAGCTCCCCTTGATTGGTACAAATCTCGTTTTTCTAAGCCCGAAAAGTTCGCAGGGAGGGTCAGCAGCTCGCCCTGGTGGTGATTTGCTTATACCTTTAAAAGGACATTGATTATGTAATTAGGCAGAGGGCCAGAGGGAGGGGCTAGGCTGCAGAGTTCCTTTGATGAGTGGTGGGAACGACTGTGCAGCCAAAATGTCATTGGAACAGGATATTCAGAGTCTTTGCTGCAGAAAGACAAAATCGTATCAAGTATTTTTGGTTTAGTGTCTGGTGCAAATTTCTTAGCGCACTTAAAATAAGACAAAACTAACTTATAGCTCACCTTTCAGCAAGATGCACTAGATTGCTTTCAGTAAATAATTCCTTATTATTGGAATAAAAAACAAAACAATAGTTTCTCTGGAAAATTATTTCACAACAATAAATAATTTCCCATGTTACAAATGAAATAATCTGCCATTAGATCTAGTCCACTTCTCTTCAATATGAAGGAATTATTTACTCTATGTCTTGCAGAAAAGTTACTTGCATGTTGGTACACTTCACATAAGACAAAACTCAGATAGAAACTAGCAAAACATACTAGATAAGATTGTGTTTTTGCACTGTTTGCAATTTATAGATTCTTGCTTAAAGAAACTGAATGTGAGGGATGCAAGACCCTAAAAAAGACACTCAATTCTTCACTGTTGATGTCCTGATTTAAATGTGTATTTTTCTGTAAAAATGGAAAATAACTTGTTTAATTGACATACAAGTTCTTTTTCTTGAAACAAGAGAAATTTTTAGGACTTGGTTGATACGAGCACTTTTCCTCACAGATCATTGCTCCATTGACTTAGACTAACAACACTATATTTACTAGCAGGGTACTATAGCCGGCTCACTTTTGCACAACAACGTCATGAAGTTCATTGTGTTAAAGATCAACCCGGTGATAAAGTGAAACTGTATTCAGGTGAGTGAAATCAGGAAACAAATGTCTGAAGGTTTCATTTCACACTGAACTTCAAAGCTTCATGGGATTCGCGTTAGAGCAGCTTGAACCATATCATGCCCCTTCTTCACCCATGTTTTAAAGGTGAAAGGGTGAAATAAGCGGCCACAGCTTCTTGCAAATTAGGCCCGCCATTTTTGGATCCACTTAAAAACGCTAAGTTGCTGTTTTAGAAAACGCCAGCTGCTTGCCACCCCCTACCCCCGCTGCCCCTCTCCCACTGCTGTCCGTTTGTCTGTGCAGGTTATGGATGGTCTGGACCACGAACACTTGCAGGGAGCAGAGGCCACATGCACAAAATCAAAATAAACTGCAGGGGGAAGGAAGTGGTTAACATTAACAAGGATCCAATAAGAAGATTAAATGTAAAACGCAGGACCTGGTAATGGATGGCTTTCTAACTGCGTATGTGTGTGAAAGTATATGCTCGGGGTCCGTGTAGGTGAATGTGACTGTAACTGTGTGTGTGTGTTATAAATATGTGCTCTGTGTGGACATAATTGCTCCCAGACCTGGAGCATAACTCTGCAGCTTGATTAGCAAATGTCTTCACTGTAAATAGCTGCCACTAATCATGTAACACTGAGGCTATTAGCATAAATCGGAAGAATACGATTGAGTAAATGAAGGAAAAAAAAAAGAAAGAAAAAAAGCAGGTTTATCTGTGAAATGTGGTGACAGTGATGTGCCTGTGGTTTTAAAATAATTCACAAATGGCTGCACATCTCTTTATCCTTATCAAGTGTAACCTGGAAATGGTGAGGTTATCAGAATGGCCTACTGCTGCTATGTTCTTGTTGTCATTATTGGCTTAACATGATGGAAGGGGAAGATTAGAGTAAATCTTGATGGTTTATTTCCTTATCCACCCGCCAAGCTCAGCATCTGAAGACAAGACTGTGACTCCAGCTGCTGTCCTGTAGCGCAGCAGAGCCGCACATTTGGTTTGTGTCCAAAAAGCAAAGGCAAATACAAAAATGAAGCAAGCTGAACCTAAGCCAAACTTGACCTTGAGTGATGAAAGAGTAAAAGTTATTTTTATTTGAGCTGTGGTAAAAGTGTACTTATAAAAAGAAAAGTAAAGATTAAGAAATACGTAAATGTTGATGTTCTGACTGGAGAACATATGGCCTTGAGAAGACTAAATAGTCTCTTTTTGTCAATATTTACCTTTACATCAAACTCTAAATAGAGCATTAGGAAAGGCAAGTTGATTTATATAGCACATTTCAGCAACAGGCAATTCAAAATGCTTTTACGTTATAAAAATAAAACGACAAGCAACAAATGTAAAGGTCAAAGTCATCAAAAGTCATCCTTATGAAGATGATTAGTATTAGTTCCAGCTACTGTTAATCACAGGTAACTCTAAACAAATGGGATGTTGGCCTTAATTTGAAGAAAATCAGGATTCCACATGTTTTGCAGTTTTTTTGTTGCCTCCTTTCACCCCTGTTTTGTTTTTTTTCTTTTTATCACAGATTCTTTTATATCTAAAATATTCCATGACAAACAGAACTTCGGAAACTGAAATACTTTGGCACAGTGCTGATGACACACCGCTGGATAATATTGGTGAAGCAGCCAATCCAGGAGAACCATTCAATTTGCTTGTTGCTGATTGGTTGAACCCGTAAGGGCGGAGATAAGGAATCCCATGTTAGCTTTGGCATTGGGGCTAATATGGTTTCCACTGCGTGTTCATACAAACTAAAGTGTTTGAATGATTAAAATAAGCAGGTTTAAACATTTGTAGAGGGATCCAATTAATGGCTAACTCCAGCAAATACCAGCGGTCTATTGTATCTCAAAAAATATAAAACGTTTGATTGCAACAACTTGTGGAAATTATTTTATTCCTTGAATTTTTTAAGATATTGCAATAAAAATTATAACATTGATTAAATGATTTTCTAAAGTCTTGCTCTAAATATATTAAAATGTATAGATGTTTTGTTTTCTAGAGATTTATTCTTTTTATATTTAAATTTGTAATATTTTCTTGTATTTTTTCCTCACCTCTTTTGCCCGGGGTTTTATATCGGAGTTCATCAGTTTATCTTTAAAACAACGTCTCCCCTAACTGAACACCAAAAGCTTTAATGCTTCTGTTGTAGCAGATTACAAATAAATTGTATGTGTTGCCCAATGTAAACAAAATGCTTTTTACTTCTCATAAACAGCCACATAGCATGCTATTGCATTGCCTTTAACATGCTGCCATTCTCAGTGTTGTGTTGGGGTGACAGAAGCCCAAGGCAAAGTTAGAAAGCACTAAATATATGCTGTTATGGTTAATAGATTGAACAAAATCCAAGACGCTCAGAGATTATCTTTTGAGCGGCTGTCAAAAAGAACAAAGGATGCCATCGCCGTTTTGGATACTCTAAACCCAAACACCTTGGCGTGGAGAGAAAAAAAATAAATAAAAATGGAGATATAGGGAATCAAGGAAAATGAAGTTAAAAATAAATATAGGATAAAGATCACCTAAGGGTGAGGCGGGTGGATTTAAGCAAGTGTTAATTCCACCAAGCATACGCTGCTTCTTTACTGCACCACCTATATAATAGGATAGTCAGCGTCTGCAGCGTGGTATGTTGTGTGTGAGGGTGCAGGTTGTAGTCGGGAATGTGAATGGTTTTTCAATAACTGTATCTATACACAGTAATCCAGCACTGAGAAGTTGCAAACAGAAGTGTGAATCTGATTATTTTCCTGTTTGACAGACAGCATACACTCAGTAAAAACTGATACAAATTGAACAGAGAAAATCTCCATTTTGAGAGGTGAATAGTGTTGTGTGGGTGAAGGATGGAGGTTAGGAAGAACTTTCATAGGGTGAAGATTTTAAAAAAAATATTGAGCACTGGAGATAGTGTGGTCACTTTAAGGCCAACATAATATTCCGTAGTTATTAGTAAGGATGATGCCTGTTTGTGTAACGGCATCATTGTGTTTGCCGGTCTAAACAGACATTGCAATCCTTAAATTTTATTTTCAGCACGAGGATAAATATATATATGCTCTCATAAAAAACATTGTCACTTCAGCCCTCAATGTATGTTTTGTGCGCAATAGATAGTGGCCATCTACTCATTCAAAAAGAGAAACAAGAGGTGGCGTATTCATTAATAAAGCTGCCCCAAACAACGGCTTGTCAGGCTGCGAGTGGCCATGCTTAACATGTTTAACCTTTAGCTCAGAATTGGCCAGCTTTGCGCTAAACTCAGCAACACAATGTCAGCCCTGTCGTAATGAAGACAGGGAAATCAATCGATTGATGAATGAAAGATTAGTCTATGGACAGAAAGCTAATTAGAGCCGTTAAGCCAGAATCAAGCGTGAACGCTGATGGATGGATTGAGATTCTACGCTCGGGATATACTTCATTTGACACCTCAAGGAGAATAACTGAAAGAATTGTACTATTGACGTTTCAGATGTCGCTTTGTGTTGGAAAAGCCTACGGTAAAGAGAAAGTTGTTCTTTGTGAAGAACAGATCTTTTTAAAATCTTAGAAATGTTTATTTCGACAGACAAACTTAATGACCAAGTCAAGAAATGCATACAAACTCAATATTTTTAGTTTCAAACTCAAAGTTTGAGTATAGGTACTGTATACAACCTGGTAGAGACATTGATGTCTTTTCATTTGATTTAAAGATCCAAAAAAGAATGTACAGTTTTTCACAAACTCACTATGATACGATGTCTTGACACTACAAATAAGGGACCATTATGGATACCTTGACAGAACCTGACTAGGAAAAGAAAAGGTCAAGCTACCCCTTTAATGTTCAATGTTGCATCTATACACTGAATGACTGACTTGATGCTTGCATTGAAGGTTTTATTAACTATTTAATAGCTGAGCTGCAGTTTAGAATAACTAACTGATTTGTCAGAATCATGACTGTATCCTGTACTTTGCCTATTCATCGATCATGCAAGCATTGTTTAGGCAAAACAATGTTGTGAGTAATGATACTGATGAAGCCTCATCTGCTCACAGTTGTCTGGGAAAATTGAAATACAACGCTTTACAGAGCAGATGTCTCATAAGGGCAGACTTAAGTGATTAGAATAATTGTCTTTGTGCAGATTGTCTCAAACGGCAGCCACGACTGGCTGTGTGATTCCGACAGGGAAAAAAAGAAGGTATGTGGTGGATTCCTCAACTAATTTCCCATAATCCACTATGATAAGGCCCCATGGTCCTCGTCTACCTATGCTGCATAGCAATGTGATGCACATTAGTCAATTAATAGTGTGTTAAATGACAGAGGTTCCAGTCAATTGAGTTTCTCATGGGGAAAGGGGTTGCCATTGTCCTACAATGTAAGACACAGAGAGATGAAGACAAAGACAGATGAAAGATAAAAATAGATTTCCCTTTTTCTTTTTTTTTTTAAATAATGAAATAGTATTCTGGTTTGTGGTAACTCCTGTACACTTACCCTTAGCTTCACCTCTACCCAACCTTAATATTACCAATCCAGTCCTTGTACGTTGGTGATATTCAGTAACTTAGCAGCCGTGAAGAGATATAGATACAACATTTAAATAAATTTCCCCCATCCCCCATCCTCTATATGCCCTGGCGGCCTCAGTCAAAGGAGGCCGAGTTCACATATCAAACTGAGATCTTTAGAGTCACGCATTCCCACCGGAGAAAGAGGGAACGGCTCCCCCTATTATGAGAGCCTCAGACGAGGTCTTGGTTCCTGACAAGGGTATTAAAATGAAATAAATCAGCCATTAAGAAGCGAGCGCTAGCAATTGAAACCCTATTAATGCGGCAGGCGGAGAGAAGTAGCCCCGGTGTGATGTGACAATGGAGCACCACAGTGCCCCTTTAATTGCATTTCGGTCTGCTTTTTATTCCAAAGGCTGGGTGCAGAGGACAGGTGTACGTGAGAAACGAGTGTTTAAGGACATTTGCTTGCACTTTAACGCGCACGTGGACACCCAAATGAACATGCTGATTTTTCTATTTTTTTTTTTTCTTTTCCCAAAGATTTCGGAATGTTTCAAACATCAGTGATTCTCGATGTGCTAATTCTAAATCACAGCCTGAAACAAGCGCCTCGACGAGAGGGTCACCCTTTCACCCGTCAGCACCATTGTCCATGTATCGTCGCCAGCCAGGCCCCCATCAATGTGGCATCGGTCCCGTTCTCATTACCTTCGCTGTTAGAGCAGACACTGGGTGATGGATCACGGCCTCGACTGGACCTCATTTGGGTGATGAATCGCCGGTATTCCGCTGTGAAGTGTGGAGGTGATTATATGTGGACACAAAGACAAACACAAACATTCACTCAAACCGGAAGACATCAGATAAGTTCTCTGCATGCGTTTCCTACTTTATTTTACCGTAGATGTGGAGTATTTATTCTGAGATGAAAGGAGAGAGTAGAATGCCATATTTTTTTTTCTTTTAAAAGCATCAACAAATAGTTTTAGGTGTAGTTTTGAGAAAAACAAAAACTTACTTTTGTGCAAAATTCCTCCTCCTTTTTTAATATATTTTTTATTTATTTAATAAGAAAAGAGAGGAACTGACATTAAATGCATTTTACACTTCAAGATAGTGTCCAATGTCTCTGATCATACAGATGTAATGCAAATGAATCAAAGTACTCTCTAAAAGTTGGGTATATCTACTTCAAATTAAAAACACATAATAAACTCCCTAATATTTTTTCGACTTTTCCAATACACAGTTTTCTAGAGTTTTCTGATAGTTTTATGACACTAGAATAAAACACTACAGTTTGATTTTATTTACTGAAGTTAGTTTGCGATTAATATATGAGCTAAATGACTTTGTCACAGTTTCTCTGACACCGTGGCTTAATTATGTCAGCTAATTTTTTTATAATACCTGAAGTAACATGAATTGGATTATTCAAAATTAAAAGCGGGTCAAATAAAAACTGGTTTTGATTACTGATTTTGATGCTGTTTGCGTCTCAACTGAACCTACGTCAAGAACTTTGGGTCTGGTCTAAAATCTATAAATGAATTCTCTTGAGCCTTAAAAAAGAGATGCATTGAATTGTCTACAAAGTTCCAGGTTTTGAATGAAATCTAGGCACATCAACAAGCCTGGCGTTGGTTTATCCATTTATACACAAGAATATTGAGATTTGATGTATTTAATGAGCAGTAAAAGTATGAAGATTTTGTTAGTTACCTGCTGATCACAAACTGGAACCAATTAGGGCGAAATTGGCTGATTTCAGTGTTTTGCTAATAAACTGGTGCATCTCTTGCTGAAAGAAATTAAAATAAAATTGACAGCGCAGGTTGCTTCCCTCATTTTTTTAAGGACAAAGCTCTGTGCATGCAGGACACGGCAAGCCATACAGATTACAACACGGCTACATCTGATCATAGTAAAACGCAGCAAGACTTTGAACACCACAATGGCCTATTGAAGACTACGACCAATGGAGGGAGAAATGTGTCAGTAATAAGCAGCGAACACATAAAACAGGGCAAAAACTTTCTATCTTGCATTTCTTTTAACAAATAGAACGAATGAATTCTAAAATTTAGGAACCAAATGGATTGTGTGTGATTGATTTATGCACCGTCTTTTTTGCTTTTAATTGTGTTATTTACTTGTTCACCATGACAGGGTGTGCCACAGGAAAATAAATGAAGGCATCCTGGAGAGGTGTTAGTGCTTATTTGAAATTTCGTCAGGAGCACTCTTTCACCTGTCACTGGTTATTGATATATTCATTAGAGTGCCCTATTCTCTTTTGCTGGTATCAGTTTCTCTTGACAGTAGCACTGTTGACAACATCACTCAATGAATCACTTTACAATTATGATTGTTGATGGCCCATGACACAAACTTGGAGGGGATGTCATTATGTGAACATTAAAGTGATACACAGGGATGCTGGGATGGAAGACCTGGCTGCTGCTACCCCACTCACCCCGCTACGTCCCCCCACCACCACCACCACCAGAACAAGGCCCTCTCTTGTGCAGCAGTATCCCTCAGTGCCATGCTGTAACACTTTGGCTACCCCCTCAGCCCCCCCCCCCCCCCCATCACCAGAACAAGGCCCTCTCTTGTGCAGCATTATCCCTCAGTGCAATGCTGTAACACTTTATTCAGGGGACACTCAGTCAACGGAAAAACAATAAAATGTCTTTGCACTGCCGTCTTCACATATGAGCAAATGCATTGCACAATAGAGTTAGCTTAGCCTGCATTACAAATGATCTTGTGATGTTGATTTTCTCCCTTACGCTAATAAGTAAAGACTTTCACATCGAACATTATGAGGGTTATGTTTTCTGACGCATTGTGAGAAATCGTCAAGTGCGCGGCTCGTGCAGCAGCATCGGCAGTAAAACGCGTTCCTGTGTGTTCTGAACCGATCTCAGGTAAAGGTTAAGGTTCCACAATAAGTTGGGGCCAACAGCGGGAAATCAACACTTTTTTTTCTTTAATCCTAAAGGGAACATGTTGATATAATTTTCATAACATCAGCCCATTCAAAGTTAAATGTTGCATAGTTTTGACTTTTTTTATTTTTTTATATAATAATAATAATAATAATAATAATAATAATAATAATAATAATAATAATAATAATAATAATAATAATAA
>CAEGAF010102692.1:0-48800 GCA_903067075.1 Micropoecilia bifurca
TAGGTGGGCGTGGTCAGCTTCAGCGTACGGAAGCAGATGTCGTACAGAGCCTCGTTGTCGATGCAGAAGGTCTCGTCTGTGTTCTCCACCAGCTGGTGGACGGACAGGGTGGCGTTGTAGGGCTCCACCACGGTGTCCGACACCTGCCAGCAGGGGAGAAAGGACAGAACAATGGAACCTAGTTTAAGGCTGGGAGGAGAAGGACTTTTGAAGGTTTCACCAAACAAATATAAGACTTTTTAAGATGACTATGAATGAAATTTAAGACCCGCATCACAACAGAAATGTACAAAAGAAATTTGCAGCTTTGTGGTTCTCGTGCTACAAACAGCTGATTGCAGTCTGTTTTTGTACACAGCACACATCTTATGGGATGGCAACATAAGATGAATATCGTCCACCCAAATGGCAACAAATTTTTTACTTACCCATCAAGGACATAAAAATAAAAAAATGTAAAAAAGTTAGCAAGCAAGGGAACCAGTAAGCTTAACTCCCACAAGTCAATAGTTATTTTTAGGTGAATTTAGGACATTGAGACACATGAATTTAAGTCTTAAGTATGTGTGGACACCTTGAGGAAGCAGAGCATCATATCTGAACAGAAGTGAACATCATCACCTCCCTAAAATTATGACCCAAATCATTTTTTTTTTTTTTACAAGAATGATCTTGGCAAAAACATAAATAAATAAATAAAATAAGAAGAGATAATAAAAAAAACATCACCACCTCTTTATTGCAAATAAGATGAGTAAAGCAACATAAATAAACCCATTTTGGGACAGGAGGGGACCCATTTGGGCCATTATTTAAGAAAGGTGACGATATAAACCTTGGGTGACGGCACCACGCTGAACGTGTTCATGATGCGGTCTGGATACTCCTCTCGGATCTTGCTGATGAGGAGCGTCCCCATGCCGGAGCCGGTGCCTCCTCCCAGGGAGTGGGTGAGCTGGAAGCCCTGCAGACAGTCGCAGCCCTCAGCCTCCTTCCTCACCACATCCAGGACCGAGTCCACCAGCTCAGCTCCTTCAGTGTAGTGGCCCTTAGCCCAGTTATTACCAGCACCGCTCTGACCTGTTACAGATACAAGTATTTCATTTTTAAAAAGTCCGTTTACTATAAAAATCCTGACAAACTAAATATCCAGTTTCATTCATTCCATATGGGAAAACATTCGAGAAAGTAAACCATTAACACTCCAGTTTTGTTTGGCACCCCAATATATGTTAGCTTCATTTTTTTAATCAAAACTAAATTCTTACAGAAGTATACATACCAAAAACAAAATTATCAGGTCTAAACACTTGGCCGAAAGGTCCAGACCTCACAGAGTCCATGGTGCCTGGTTCCAGGTCGACCAGCACAGCACGAGGGACATATTTCCCCCCTAGTGGAAGAGAAGGGAGACGATATAAGGTGAAGGTTCTCGGTGGGTCGTCCGGCGGGACTCGAGCACGTGACGGGCCGCCTCCTTGTATTTGGTCGCGCGCTCTGCCCTTTCGCCACAGCAACGCCTCATTGTTTGGACTTGTGTGCGTCACTTAAAAGAATCTAATTATGCGATGTAACGGCCCCCTGTGGTAATGGTACTAAACCGCTTCCTCCACTGTGAAGCAAAGTGTGAACAAACCTGATGCCTCGTTGTAATAAACGTTGATTCGGTCGAGCTGCAGGTCGCTGTCTCCGTGGTAAACCCCGGTTGGGTCAATGCCATGTTCATCACTTATTACCTCCCAGAACTATAACCAAAGAGAAAAGAAAAATTAGCTTAAACTAACGGGTTGAGCGGGAAAGTAATGCAAACCAACGGCTGGCGGTTAGCCGTTGGCAGCTGTACATTTTCAGACAGTGAAACAATTAAACAATGTAAAATGGATTAATTACACGCTATTTCATTTTGCATGGCTATATATTGTCATTTAGCTAGTAGGCTACTTACCTGTATTTTCTTTTCTTTTTTTTTGCTAAGCTAGCTATCTTTTTTTTTTTTTTTTTTTGCTAAGCTAGCTAACGCTGATGTAGAAGCCCGCCAAAACTAAATAACTTTTCAGTTGTGGTGTCCCAAAAATTTAGGTATCATTTTTAAAAATGAATGTTTACTTACTTTAGCACCAATCTGGTTGCCGCATTGACCAGCTTGAAGATGGAGAATTTCCCTCATTTTTATCGAAATACAGCTTTCTAATAATCCAAAGAGTAAAGTTGAGTCTGATGCACCGATCCGAACTCTTTCTTCTTCTTCGCTTTTTAATAGAGAGAGAGAGAGAGAACTCTTTCTTCTTCTTCGCTTTTTAATAAAGAGAGAGAGAGAGAGAGAACTCTTTCTTCTTCTTCGCTTTTTGACGGGTGAAAACGTTGTGCGGATTGATACTGT
The DNA here is from genome assembly GCA_903067075.1 of Micropoecilia bifurca. NCBI lineage: Eukaryota > Metazoa > Chordata > Actinopteri > Cyprinodontiformes > Poeciliidae > Micropoecilia > Micropoecilia bifurca. The sequence goes on from CAEGAF010102692.1 coordinate 2,381, forward strand.
AATATCTATTCGTCAGATATTAGACCTTTATGCTTTAAAATCGATTCTCAAAGTCAGGTATAAGTACTTTCAATACTTCAGTGACTTTAGATAATGTATCTTAACGAGTGCACCTTAAAAAGTAACTAAATTAATATGATTTTTTCTAAAGACGGATTTGATTGGAACTACTTTTTACTCCGCCTGCAAGCGTGTAAGGACTTAATGCGCAGGCTCGAAAGAAAAAAAATCAGTCACGAGTGAAGCTATTCCAGCTTTCATTTTATAGTTCTTAATTAAACAAGGATTTATTTCAATAGGGTTACTACGACAAGCATATTAGGGTCATTGTAGAAAATAAGGAGACGTAAACATCCGCCAAAAATATTGTGAACAAACCCAGCTCAAATACAACAATCTCAAGTACTTTGCACTTTTACAAAGTAAACTTCCTTATTAAATCCTAAATGTACTATTTTTTTGATTCTCTGTTGAATGCATTAAATAAAATTTAATAGCATTGTAGTTTTCAATAAATGACTGCTACTGGTTTAGATATATAGTCTGTGTTACAATTCAACCATCTATTGGGGCCCCTGAATGTCTGCAGCTACAGAGTTTTATTTGCCTTGATATCACTGTCTTACAGTTCTAGATCTCTGAGGTGCTAACATCAAGAAATGATGTAGTTAACCTGTCTGAGCTTTTTTTTATCTTTAAAGGAGGTGCAGCCAAGTTGTTAGAGGTTAAACAGAAGTAGTAGGGATTTATTTAGCAAAATAGCATAACATGTGCTTATTTCATAACCAGCCAACTTTTCTCCTATGGTCTGTTTAACAAACACAGTCTCAGATCAACTCAGGCCCCCAGCTGTCAGCAGCAGAAACAGCAACATTATGCCTGTTGGGGAAACTAGACTACATTTGCTTTGCATTGTCCCCACATGATGACTATGATATATGATCCGATTAAATGTTAAATTCTTGATTAATATAGGTTGTTGCTATGCTGTTGTTAGGTGTTTTAAGATCTTTTCCAATGTGCCCCTTTTTAACTTTGAGCCCCTGCCTTTCCAAAGGTCTCTGCACCTTTAAAATTTATTTTTGTTGTATCTGCTTTAAAATGTATTTTTGCTTTAAAATAAATTTGTATAAAAAAATGATTTTATACATCTTATGTATAAAATGCACTTTATGCATAAGCACAAATCCTATGTTTTAATACGCAACTTAAAAAAACATAATCTGCAGAAAACGCAGACTGGAAACATATCCTTTAATTGACGCTGTCCAGGTGTTAATCAGACATAAGGTCAACTCCTACGTCTGAGTCCCGACACAGAAACCAGCCGTAAGCGGTGAAGGCGGTTCCAGAGGGAGATGGTGTGGAACGTCTCAGAGCAAATAAGAAACATTGTGTCCTCACTTGCCAACGAAAAAAAAAATGCAACCCCCTCAAAAAATAACATGAAATAAACAGATACATAACCTGAATGACTACAAGCTAAAATACTCGAGAGCTTTCAAATCTTTCTTTACCTTTTTTCTTCTTTTTGCGGAGCGTAGGGTTTTGTTTTTGCAACCTTAACTTGGCGGATGCTGGCGGTTTGCGCTATGTCAGGCAGCTGATGTGCCAATTTAAGAGGCCCTGCTGACTCCGCCTACTTCCTCTGTCGCAAACCTGCGCCGGCGTGTAAATGGTGCGGACCTAGACACAGGCTCGTTTGGAAGAACTTCGCGTGAGCAACACAGGAAAGGTAAGTTTCTGTGTTTTTCCGACCTTTTAAAGGTATTTTTAATAACATTCTATTGAAGTTTCTGGATTCTCTTATGGTCAAATCTACTTCTTGCTTTTCTCATTATCCTGCTTTGTCTAAATGTTTTATTTATCATGTCAAATATCCATAATTTGTGATTAGTTTGTCAATATCTCGGCAGAGTACCCTGCACGTAGACCCATGTTTCTTTTAATAATAATTATCCACCGTTTCCAGGTGAACCATGATAATTAACCAGGTGTTCTGAACACACCTCGTCTGATTTTATAGTAGCTGACACAGCGGTGATGTGGACATCCATGACCTAATCAGTCCCATCGTAATCACTGTTAAAGTCAGCGTGACCTCTGACACAGTAAATAATCAGCACCATAAATCTCAAGTTAAAGTCCATCAGCGAAAAATGACTCCAGGTGGCTTGTCTCATTATTGGAACGGAAGTAAAACGGGGAACTACTTGCTTAATTTGTTGTTCCCACATTTTAAAATCAGAGTTTCTAAATTAAATTAGACTCGACACTAGGGTTGTTTCTCTGAGTCAATATGACATCAGTGAAACTGTGAACAGTATCGGATTTGTACATTACTTGCATTTTAGTCATAGACTACAGGTTTAAATTAAAGCATGTGAACATTCACAAAACGCCAAACTAAGTATAAATGACTGGACTTTTTCTTATTATTATTCTTCTATTGCAATAAACCCACATTTTTTCCCCATTTGCCTTTTTCTGGGCTTTAGGATCTTTATCACAAATATTTAAAAGTCCACCAAAGCTACAAAGTTATCCTTTAATTTATTTTAGGATTAAATTAAAACATAGTATTGAACTCTTATAAATGCATTAGGATAAAATTGAAGTATTTTTCTGTCTGGGTGTCGGTAAGCTCTGCAGTTGGTGCTACTGGGTCAAAGTGGGAGTCAGTGGGAGTGTCCGTGGAGAGTTTCTCAATAAAGCTGACGACTTGCCACCAGCTCAGCAGTCATCAGCACAAAGTTCACTGACCGAGTGTTGCAAGAAGAAGAGACAAGAGAACAGGGAGAGCATCCGTGTTGGTGGTTGAGGAGAACTGAGCTTGGATCGTATTGGAGGAAGAAAGTGTGAGGATTTCTCTTGAGAAAAAACTGAGGACAGCTGCTGGGGATTAGTCACGTTTTTCAAAATGTAAGACTGTTTTAACATACCGTTTTGGGCTTAACGGTCAAACAATGTTCTGAACTGAGGAATAGATTCCGTTTTGCTTGGGTTTTGTTTGAAGTACAAAGTTACCAAGCTGAGCCGTCGCCATTAGCTTATAGAAAGATGTCAACCAACGCTGCTTGTAATTGCAGGTCTGCATCTGCTCACATGGATTATGCCATGAAGTCTCTCAGCCTTCTGACTCCATCCTCCCTGTCAAAGTAAGGCCTGTCCTCCATTAGCTGGCACGATCAAGGCATTGCTAAGTTGAAGCAGCAGGTTTCCACTCAAACCATTTCGTTTTTTCTTCAGGGCTGTGACGTCCAGCGTCTCGGCCAGCGCCTCCATGACCTCCCAGCTGCTGTCGGGTCGAACGCTTCGACCAAAACCCTTCAGGGTAACGAATGTGGACCGCACCGTGAAGAAAGGAATCATGGCAGAGACGCTTCTAGAGCTGATGAATAAGGTGAGAAGATGGAAAACTATGTATAAGCTGAAGATTTGGCAGTGGCAAGGATGGCCTGGTGCTGAGTTAGTGGTAGAGTCCATGGGGGATTTGTTTGGTCATATGATGGTGATTCAGATCAAGACTGTTGGGTGTTTAACTGAAACGGAGAATCAATGTCAGTCATGTCGTTGTATTTTCATGGTGTCAGGGTAAAAATCTTTACAGTATATGGTTTATTGGCATTTAAATGGCAATACTAATATCAGATATCTGCCCAAATCTTTCAAATTGTCCCATTTCTTTTCTAAACCCTTCCATTGTACCTCTGGATTAAGTTTCTGTTTTTTTTAGGTTTGTCAGACTCTCTCTCAAAGACCACCTGGATTTTAATATCCTGTGATGCATCTAAATTCAGTTTTGCTGTCCATTTTCAGCATATTTATAAAGTCTATCATCATATGTATATATATATTTATTTATTTTTCTTCTACTGTGCTGACTGTCTTTGCTTTTCTTTGCTGGCTCCAGGTCGGTGACTCTTTCAGTCTGCAGTGTGTCAGCGCCTTGGTTCTGGACGAGGACGGCACCGCCGTGGAAACCGAGGAGTTCTTCCAAACGCTGCCGGAGAACACGGTTCTGATGGTTCTGGAGAAGGAACAAAAGTGGAGTCTACATCCTGTAAGAGTCTTGTTCACTGTAACGGCCACTAGATGACAGTCTTCAGCAGTCTGTCTAGGCCTCAAAAGGCCAGTTGTTTTGGTAGGGAAACGTCAGGTGTTGCGATCCAGCTGCATGCATGTTAGATATTGAACCTAAAGAATAAAAACAGTTTTAATTATGTGGTTTGCCCTTTATCAACATAAGGTGTCTTCATAATATAAAATAATTAAAGGGAAAGGTTGAATTCATCCTTATAAATGTTTACTGGGGTTTCCATTCCAGAAATGCCAACAAAATGTTCTTCCAACCAAACGATGTCTCTTCTGTCTCTCCTTCTCCTTACAGAATTGCCCCTCCAGACTTCAGACCATCGAGCGCCTACGGAAGCCCCGCACAGATGTGGCCAAACTGACCTTGGACCTATACAAAAACAACCCCAAGGATTTTATTGGCTGCCTTAATGTGAAGGCAACATTCTACGGCGCTTACACTGTGTCCTACGACCTGCGATGCTACGCAGCCAAAAAGATGCTCAAGTGAGTAAGAGTCTTGAATGTAAATCAGAGATTTTACTTTATTTGAATAATGCAGGCAAAACCAGGATTTCTGATGAACAAACTATGTGTAGTTCCTTTATAAACAAGCATAGAGTTCAGTTCATGTGACACATGGGTGATGCTAGGTGATTGGCTGACGAGGGTTTCATTGGTAGTTCCTAGTCAGTCCCTCCAGGATGTTGCCATGTCTTTTTGATTGTTGCAGCATAAAATTACTGATGACTGCAGCACTTTTTTTTTTTTTCAAAATGTCAGTTTTTAACAAAATATATTTTGTGTAAAGTTTAGGTTTTCTGTAACGTAAACCTTTTTTTGTAATATCTATAATGTGATTTTACAAAAAATTTGAAATTGCTCTATATAATTTTCTCAAAAAAAGACAGGATTTTTTGCACCATTGATAATTACAGTGCAAATAACCCTTTTTAAGGCCTTTTTGAAATGGTGCCAGAAAACCTAAACTCTGGTCAAAATTAAATGGTGTTGGAGTGATTGAGCTCCACACCATGATGCTGCCATCACCCTGCTTCACCATAAAAATGGTGTGCTGATTGCGACATGGCATTGGTTTGCAGTGTACTCTCAAATCCGCTTTGTCTGCAGGTTTCCTGTGCTTCCTATGTGGCAAACTGAAACAGGAAGTTATATTTCTTGTGCCATTTTCTAGTTTTAATGGATGGATTCAATGGTGCTTCATGAGCTCAAAACTTGGGATGTTCTCTCTGAGGCCTTTTCAGAACTGCTGTATAATATTTTACTTTAACTTAAAGATAAGCTGCTGTTTTCCATCTAAGGAATTGACCTTTTGAAATGAACTCCTGTAGAACTGAGTCGATATAAAGTCTGCTTGTTTTTTTTTTAAAAAAGGTTGAGTTGACTTCTACAAACCGCATAGCAATCTTTAAATTGCTTTTTTGGAGCCAGTTCCCATCTTTCCAGATATTTTAGTGACTTTTTAAATTATTTTTCTGAGCACCAATTTCCAGGATTATTGGATGCACCTTAAATAGACATTTTCTATTGGTGGCAATACAGAGAGCTGACAGAAGAACAAAGGTCAGATTTTAGTGAGATTAATTTTCTGAGGTGTTATGTCACCACTGCCTGGATCGGCTGGTTTCCAGCTTTGATACGGAGCCTCGGCCAAAGAGGATTACGGTTTGCAGACTTGTCGAATGTGATACTCGCTCTTCTGTTGAAAGGACATGAGGTCTTGGAGAGCAGGTTGAGGAAGCAAGGCTAAAAATGGCTTTGGGCTGCTTTTTTGTTTTCTTTTTTTTTAAACACTACAAACACTTTTCAGTGTACTGTGGTTTGTTGGGATCTTATGTGGAAGATGAGCACAAAACGGAGGACAAAATATTTACAAATTCAAATCTGGAAAGTGGAACATTTTCTGTTGGGCTCCCTTTACTCTTATGACCCTAAACAAAATCCAGAAAATGACAAACCTTCACCACATCTGGTGTTCTGAGGCACCAGACCTGGAAACAAAACATGATGGAGATGCTTTTCAAAAGTTTTTAACGTATTTTCTTTCAGCAGTGATGAGGTAGTTGATCAAAGTCGACTGAAAGAAAACCAGTCAAATGATTATCTGAAACATGCAGCTGGAGCTTCATTGGACTGGTTTAAAGTAAAGTATTCATGTCTGAATGGACCAGTCAAATTTAGAAATAATTCCAAGATTTTGAAGTTGTAATAGTTTTAATCCTGGATTTAGAGAACCTGTTGCAGTACGCAATTAATCATAGTTTAATTTCCTAAGTTAACGTGGGCTTGTTATCATTTAAATTTATTTTTCAAGGTGTGATTGATTTTTAGATACATTTTATTTGATTTTGGTTGTGTAGTTTTTATTTTTGTTTTAATTTGCATCTATTTTTTTTTTTAAATAAATTTTTCTATACCATATTCAAAATGTTGTCCAGTTCCACTCTGGAGTGTTCAGTACAAAGTTAGTTTCTTTGAGAGGGAAAATTTCCATTATAATACTAATTTAAAATAGTCTCAAAACATTATTATTTATCGCAACAATTTCTAGGACTCTTCATCATCCAGCAAAACCTATTGCGACAGTTTTATCCAGGATGAGTTTGAACTATTTAGCAAAGAACTGACAACAGAATGTCTTTACCGGCTCCAAAGCTGGTAGAAGTGCGCCTCTACTGGTTTCCAGTTGTAATTGCAGAGTCAGCTGGTTGTACAATGTATTGATGAAGCAGCTGGATGATTAATACGATCAAACGACAAACCTCAGATTTGTGAAACATCAACTTCACATTTACCCAGTACTTTGTTGGTCTCTGATAAAACCCATTAGTTTATTGTTGTAATGTGACAAACATGGAGATGTTTAAATGGTGCGGATGCTTGTGCCACCCTCTGTACCAGGTCCTTTTTGGTTGTTGCTCTGAATGTGTATTACTCTGCACCCAACCGATCCAAATGGTGTAAATGTGTTTACATATGCATGTCAGAGCTGTGCATTTCTGCTGCTGCACAAGGATCGGTCCCATTTCCACCTGCTCTCCTCCTCACTCTGCCTGTGCTCTGTGTGTAGGGAGGCTCTGCGATGGACCATCTTCTCCATGCAGGCCACAGGCCACATCCTGCTGGGCTCCTCCTGCTACATCGAGCAGCTGCTGGAGGAAGAGGAGCGTGCCGAGAAGAGGCTGGCGCTGCCGCAGGAGAGCCGGATTCGGCAGCTTCAGAGCATGCTGCTTAGGAAGAGCTCCGACTGATGACGACGACGATGATGCGCTGAAGTCGCAGGCAGACATGCCATCTCCTCCTTGATTTAGGTCACAGTGTAGATTTCACACACACTGAACAGTTCCGGTTAGATTTGTGTCATACCTTTAAAACTTCACTTTTTTTTTGCTGTTACAGTTTGTTTTTGAATATTGGAGTTAAGTTGCTCCATTGAATGCACTTTTTTCCCCCTGTGTATAACTTGTTCCCACGGAAACGTAATAAGTAAAAGCACCTTGTTTTATCTCCGTGCCTGACGGTGGAGCTGGGTGAGCTGTGGAGCGAGTTGCGCCGCGCTCTGGGAGCCCATTAATCCGGCTTTATGTGCCGTTCCAGATCATGGTCGCCGTAATTGGCAACAGGTTCGGCTGTCTCTCCCACGCTCCCCTAATTGTCGCCCGGTCCGCACCGTCCTGTCAGCTGCAGCCTGCAGCTCCGCCTCAGAAAACCAGAGGAATACAGGGAACGAACAGTGGCTGCAGGAGGAGGAGGGTTGGGGGTGCTGGATAAAACTGGGGATGGAAGCAAAATTTCTTTCAGGAAGGCAGCAAAGGAAGCAGGACAGATTTTCACAAAATTGGTTGTCTGTGTCCTGAAGAAGATAAATGTCAGATTCATTAGGGTTTGAGCAAATGCGGCGCCCTTTCATGTGAACTTGATTTCTTTTTTTCCCAGTCTTGTCTGTATTTTAAAACGATGTTTCCTCTTTTTATATATATGAGGAAGAATTGGTACTTGAGTGTAAATGTGTGAATTACAATAAATGCTATGTATATTATCTCCTGGTCTAATTAATGTAGAGAACTTCATTTACAACTTAAAACATGTTTATCAAGTTTTTGAATGAAAAGAAGTGGCTGTAAGAAAAAGACCTTAATGTCAATTTGTTGATCTACATGTGTTTTTTGGCTAAAACAAGCTTTTTCTTTCATTGGTAAAGTAACTAGGGGTTTGTAGAGAATCATTACTTAAGTAAAAAAAATAGTGCTGTAAAACTACTCAGTGTTTTATAAGGTTCCTCAAGTAAATCTACTCTAACTGGTTGTAATACATCCAGCCTTCCTGTTACCTGCTGAAACCTTCTCTCTCTGAATGAACGTTAGATTACTTAAAATGTTCAAATGTAGTTTCCTTTTGAATAGCTTTAAACTTTTAAGCCCTAAAAAAAGCTGTTAACTTTGAAGTGTGGACAGGGTGGCTTATTGTTTTATTTTTACTTAATGAAGGAACTTTGAGAAGAGAGCTCATGTTTATAATGAACTTTTCTGAAAAGGACTATAAAACATATATTTTCATCTCTCGGTTACCATTTTGGAGTCTCTGCCTGTAGCTCAAGTCCTCAGGGACGTCATTCTCCTGTGGTTATTCCACGTCTAAATTATGAGCATTCCTTTTAAAAACTTGGTATAATACAATTAGTTCAAACACACAGAACAGACTCCAGATAAAAGCTCAGACTCTTAAGTCTAAATGAGTTGCAAATGTGGTTTGGCCTTCATAACAGCATAGATATGGTGTCGCCCTCTTCCTCTTCCTCCTCCTCCTCTTCCTCCACCAGCCAGTCAGTGAAAGTCATGCTGAACGCGGAGTCCTCGGAGGATCCAGCAGGAGCCTGAGCTCTGGCTGCGGACGATGCTGCAGCTCTTCTGTCTCTCATTGGGTCGCTTGGCTGCTGTTTGTTCTGCTGCTGCTGATCCACAGAGGGGGAAAAAACCCCACCACCGAACCGAGGCGGGATCCAGCTTCACATCAGCTCTCCCAGCCTGGCAGCCCACAGGCTGCAGACATCATCATCCATCACTGAGCGCGCGGTCCGGACGCGGGAGGTGAGATGGTTTTCATCCATAAGCAGATGTTTCATGCTTTGTTTGCGATTTCTTTTTTAAAACGAGAACAAGTAGCACGGTGATAGTTGACATCAATCTTCGTAAAAACATTTAAAACTTTGATTTCTGTGTTATTATTCTATAATTGTGGTCGAGCTCTTTCTTCCATATTGCATTTGGTGAACTTTTACGCAGTCCTGACTTTTGCTTTCAACATTTTGCGTTCAACTTCTCGCTGTTTACGCGATGCGCGCTCGTTGCTGGAGCGGCGCATCGCTCTGCGTGCGGCTCCGCACAGAGCCTGCTCGCATATTGATTTTTTTTTTCCCAGAGGAATCTGGGTTTTGTTGGGAACCTCGGGCTGTGTCTGTGGGAGTGGGGCGCCTGACGCGGGCTGTGCTTCTCCCACGCTCCTCCGGGCGCCTCCCGCTAACATCTCGCTGCTGCGCTCACCAGAGTTGCGCACCGGCTGTTTGGATGCGTTTGTGTCTCACCGCACGCAAACCAACAGGACTTAAAAGCGCCGTTTCAATTTATATGTGGTAATTACTGTGGTTGAAGGCTTGGCGGGTTTTATACCGTGTTGATCAACAAGTAGTTGGTTACTGAATAATTGGAACTGCCAGCTGTGTTACTAATGTCAGATTTTTAAAAAGGCTTATATTTCATGTCTATAGCCATATATGCTGTTTTGGGCCACACACAGTAAAAAAAAAAAAAGGATTTTTCTTTAACGTTTTCTTTACTTCCTGTGCATTTATGTAATTGAAAAAAATTCACACCACTTTTCACAATTTTATACTTAAGAAACACAAACCTCAGTGCATTTTATTTGCTACAGAATCTGATGCACCAAGTAATTACAAGGCAAAAAGAGAAAACCTGATTTTGAAACACCTGGATACAATTTTATGTGCAACTTATTGTCTTACTGCAATTACAACCGAGGTTAACTAGAGAACATTAGTGAGCAATTGGCATCATGGAGATCAAGGAGATCTTGAGAGTTTGTGGAGAAGCTTAAAGCAGAGTTTGGTTAGAGATAAGTGTTGCATATCTCACAGGAAAAAAACTAGAAGAACTGTACAGATCAGGTTTGAGAGTCTGGTAACAGGACAGCTTCTTCTTGTTAGGCAGAGAAGAAGAACAGTCAAGGGTTTCAGTCTCTAGATGTGCAAAACTGGTGACCCTGAGGCATTTTCCACCCAAAGGAGCTGTTTTAATTTTATTTATTTATTTATTTATTTGGAAAGACAAACATTTTCTTCTTGTTCATTAATTACAGCTCAAGTCAGTCAAAGTGATCATAGGTGAGGATGAAAGCAGAAAGTTCAATGGTTTATAACGACAACAAAGTTGAACAAACACCAAGAGCAATTCTACTTGATTCAGATATGAATTTACAAATACTATTAAAATCTATACAAATTTTTGTTTGTAGAATACTAAGAATATTCTACTTTATTGTCTTTGCACAAAGACACGTTTGTGAATTTGTCCACACAATGTCATTGCTTGGCTCCCGGAGTGCACAGGACCCGGCACACAACTCTTCAGTGTTGGATCTAATCACCCAGAATCCCAATAAAATGCATACAATTTGTGATTAAATTTGGAAAAAGTTTAGAGGGCATCATATAAATGTATGGGAACAATCTGTAAACAAAATATGGATTTTAGGTGGAGCTGGGATGTTTCCACCACTGCTTATTATTCATTCACCCTGAGGCTGAAAATGACACTGACATCAGAGCCAGTCGAACATGATGCCTATGGTGCGGCTTTTGGCACGAAACAATTTGCGAAAACAAGAAAATGGTGAGGAAAAAAAAAGAACTAAAGAGATGGATGTACAGAAGACAAAGAGAAACTACATGAGATGCAGCAAGAGGAGCGACTGAGCAGAGAGGCGTTGCTGGCAACGGTGTGGAGGTGGAGATAAGCAAAGAAATAAAAAGGGAGAAGCCTTGATGAAAGCACGTGGTAGGAGCTCTGTTCTGCTGCAGAGAGCTTTGATTGCAACATTAAGGAGGGAAACACTGAAGGCAGAAAGCCTGTGTGTGTGTGTGTGTGTGTATGACTGATTCCAGTCGGCCAGATTGATTAGCTGACCTCTAATCCTCATTCAGTTGACTTGCCTCATCAATTTGTTGCTTTCTGTCCACCTTCTCTCTATCTTGCCTTTAAGCGGCCGGCTGTTTCGGCTCCATATTTCATGCGTGTGATGAATAATTCAGGCGGCATGGGAAGCAACACTTAGAGCTCATGCTCTCCCCTCAAACCTGAAGCTAGCATTTGGAAAGTCTACCTGAATAATGGATCTGGCTTCATTCGGTGCAAAGTGGCTGAAAGGTAGACGCGACAAATGTAACCAAATAATCTTCTCTTGTTTATCGTCAGTTGAAGATTTATGCAAATAAGATGTGAAAATGAGCGAGATGTTTTCTTAAAAACTTAGTAAAAAAATGCTTACATCCTTTTTTCTTATTCATCCTCTCCCTTATGGTGCTCTCTAGTATTTTTTTTTAAAGCTTTATGCCTCTGAATATTATTTTTTTCCAGCTTCTCACTACATGCGGCAGAAAATTACATATTTTTTTACTCACCTAAACTGCTAATAAAAAGACCAACTTGATCCAGTACTTTCAGACCTAACCCAGTTTATTAGGCTTGTTTATTAGGCATGTTGGACAGTTACATCCGTCTTTGCTTATGGCCACACTGTAATAAAAGATTATTGTTAATACATATAAAACACATTGCATAAATAATGCTCGCATCACAATGTAACTCTGTAGGCTGATAACGTAGGTGCTGCATACTTTTTATAGCTGCAACTGGCGCTGCGTTTTCATATTTTATATTCCGCTGTTGCACTATCAGTTGAAGTTTCTGCCTTGACCAGCAAGAAAAAGCAAAGTTATGGGATCACATTCATAACCCAGAATGCATTGCAAATTCAGTGAGTCATTAATGTCAGTTGGTAAAAAAAAACCACAAAACAACAAAATAACAAAATAAGGATTTGCCTAAGCAAGCCCAGCCTGGTGCATGGAGTCTTGGACAGTGGAAAAGAATCTTTACTTTTTATTAGGAACCAAAAACAAACAAACAAACAAACAAAAGCACCCGTTCATGCATACTTTCTACACAAAACACACAGTACACAGAGTAAATTAAATCTCTTTCAGTGGCTCAGTTCAACCAAAGACTACAGCACTGAGCCAGGAGAACTTTCTATGGGACAGTCCAGATGATGATGATGTCATGGCTTTGTAGGCTTCTGATAAGTTGATCCACAACTTTTGTGTTGATTGTAGGTACGTCTAAGGACGGGTATAAGGGCAACACCTCAACACAGTGAGTCAGTGATTGACTTTCTGTAAAAATCAAAATATATCACACATAAAAATTGTCTGGACAATATATTATGAGACAATCTATGAACAGATGCTGTTGTGAATACTAAGGCTAGCTAGCATGACCACCAATGATGGTGGATAAACTGTTTTCCCGTAAGGGTAAGTTGTTTCTCAGCACACTGAGCAGAGCGTAAACGAGGTGATTGACAGCACTAAGTCCCACCCCCTGACTCCAATTGGTCGTTTTTTATCGGAAGCGGTGAATTTCTTCAGACAGCAGTGTAGTAGTTCAAGAAGGAGGTGGAGGACTTTGATTTTTTTCACACAGATTACCTGTCTCATGCTATCACAACATGCTGACCATTTTAGCAAATATGTAAAAATCTACTTTTATAAAAGTTGCATAATGCAACTTGCAAAACAAAGTGTAAGCACCATGGTAATGAGCAGCCATCTTGCAATTCAGGAAGGAGCTGTGTCCCAGAGATTATTGTTTTTGTGTGCAAAGTGCAGATGAACTAATATGGAAATTAGTTTATTTGTTTCGTTGTGCAAACAAACAAATCCGTAAGGTCGTAAATACTTTTTCTCGTTATTGTATTGTTTTCCGATAGTCTATTTTGTGTTGGTCTATCGCATGAAATCCAATAAAACACAGAGACGCTTTTAGGTAATGTAAAGAAAAGGAAAAAGGCTTAAGGGGCATGAATACTTTTTAAAGTATGGTTTTACTGGGAAATTCACAATCACAAATCGTCCAAGGACTGCAGTCCGTCCCTCAGGAGAAGCGCTGACCGCTCTGTGTGAGCAGGACAGAAATAGAGCTGACCGACCTGAGGACCCTGTGGCTGATTTGTTAGACGCGTTTCATCTCCTGGTATCAAACATTCACAGCTCGGTGTTACACTCCTGACTTTCATCATCTCTGCTTTCAGCTTCACCACAAAGCCATTTAGTGTGGACTATAAGCAGGAGTCTTTGGAGAGCAACTTACTCAGTGCATGCGCTGCTGTGTGTGTGGTGTGGTCAAAGGTGTGTGTGTGTGTGTTTTTTTCTCTCAGGCCAATTGAGCTGAGGATGAGCAGTGGCCTGCAAATATCTAACTGACATTTTGTCTCCATCATGGTGGCTGATCTGGAAAGAGTTCTCCAATAACAGCTTGATTTCTCTGTTGCACAGGCACTTCTTGCTGTATATTCTCATGTTGCTTTTATTTATTTATTTATTTTTGTTGTTGTTGCTCATCCATTTTTGCAGCTGCTTCTCAGGTTTGATCCAAGTAATGTGATGAGAGTATGAAGGTATTTTTCATGAAAAAAGATTTGTGCCTTGCACCCGAGAAGTTGAAGTCAGAGAGAAAAATCCTAGTTTTTTTTTTTTTTGCAATTTTACATTTGGCACCCAGCAGTTGCACCTCTTCAAATTTTTAAGTAAAAAGTGCACAAATTGTATTTATTCTAAAAAAAAGTTACACTTTTACCCCCCATCCCCTCCCCAATTTGGCCCAGAACAATGTCTATGTTGGGGGGAAAAACAAAGTATTACTCACAGACACAAAACTACCGTTAGACCTTCACAGATAAACTTCAGGAAATTGAAGATCTTAAACATAGTAAAAACTTTAGTGTATTTTTCACTGCACCAAAGTATTTCCACCAAAAATACCTTCATATGAGACTCATTGCTCTACTTGCTTTGTGCCCACCCTGCTGCAGCAGGGGATGGAGGTCAACTTTTTTTACACAAAAAAAATGAACTCCATGAGGTCAAGTTTGACCAGGCCAAACACGCGAACAAGAGACCACGTGTTCTGTTTTATTCATAATCCAGATGTTGCACCTGGAACCTTCTTTAATTACATCTGATCATTAAATTAAACCCCGCAAATCATGCCACATTGGACGCTTCCAGCAACAGAAGATGACAGAAACTTTATTCTCATGACATCTTCCTTTGATTGATTTGACAGCCTGATAGGATATTAGGGAGCCTCTTTGAATAACTTTGCATCATAATGAAGTATTTGTACATAAACACGGCATGTCAGCCCTCGGATGAAGAGAAAGGTGGAGGTATTTAATGAATGTTTCCTTGTTTGCTTAACATTTCGTTCTGCAGGAGTGACTGTTCTAATGAGGGGAGGTTTATGACACTTAAACTCCTACTAATGTGGATTATTGTAATAAACAGTTAAAGTGGCTATTTATTATTAAAGTTGATTTGTTTTTCTATTTGCAATAAATATCAAAAAGAAAACATCAGTTCAGACAGTTAAATACATTTGTGGTTGTATTTTTAATGTGAAGAAGAGAAGAGTGTAGATTTTAGAAGCAGTAGAAATATGTCAAACACATTTTCCGTCTCCCTGGACAACAGACTGTATTGGTGAAGTTTAATGTGGGTTTCCATTAGTGTCAAAAATCTAAATGTAAACATCTATCTATGTAGCGTGCTTATGTAATGTAACATGTCTCTGTACATAAGTAAGCTCTGTATGTAGCGAGCTTGTGTATAAAATAATGGTCCAAGTCATTTTGTTCCAAAATGAATTTTGACCAAAAAAAATTAAAAAATCATCCTCTTTTGATGAAGGAAAAAACAACTTGGAAAAAAAATTATTTAGGTAATTATTTTAGGAAAGTGAAGCTTTAAGGGACATATGTTCTATCTGTTGTGTGCTTATGTATTGGTAGGGATTCCATTAGTGCCAAAAGTATGTTACTGTGTTAATGTAAGATGTGTGTGTTGTCTGCTTAGTTTATGTCCTTAAATCTTTATATTTTAAAAGTCTGCTGTTTAGAGTGTAATCTCCTCTGACGTCATCAGCTAGCGTAGCAACATGGGACCCAGGGACTAAAAAAAGCTTAACAAGCTCAGGAGAGCCGAGCTCTGTTCTGATCACCGTTCTAGCGCTAATTGTAGGGAGAAGAAAAAAATTAAGAACAGACTGAACAACCTTCATAATACAGTAACTCGACAACACAGCGTCTTCAGTCAGAGGCTACTGCTGATCCACTGCAGCACACCCCTCTACAGGAGATCCTTCTTTTTCACAGTTGTTTCCATCTGTAAAGACTCTTTAGAGACATGCATGATGAGAACGCCTTCTCTTTTCTACTTAATGTTAAGAGATGCAGTGACATCTGTTGATCGCTTTTGAACGGTTTTTAGCTGGACTAAAAGAAAAGAGACAATTAAAAAACCAATAAAAATATTCTGATCAGTGAATGTTGGGTTGGAAGTTGTTACCATGGGAAGCGAGCACAAAGTTAGCTATTTTCAGTACTAGCGAGGTCTTTAAAACAAAGTCAGAGAAATCACAGGAACCATTAGAGGCTTTGTAAAATGTATTTTAGTTGGCTGGTTATTCAGCTGCTACAGCAGAGCCAGACTGCGGTGGGTGCTGTGCTTTTCACGCTTTCATCATCTTGGACTTTTGCTACTTTCCTTGGTTCATAGTTAAAGCTTAGTTTATTTTCTAAATCGAAGCTGTTTTAGAGTTTTGCTTCCTGGCATTTTGCTGAGTTTTTTTTGTGGATTTTAAGCTCCGTCTTAGACCAACACGTGTCTGAGCCACTAATAATAGAGTTTTTATTGACTCGTGTGTAAACAAGGTCTGCATGTAGCTTTAATGTGTAAATCACTGCTTTTCTTTACGAAGGGACACGTCTAAAACAAATCGTTCCTCAAGAAACAGCACACATTTCATTTGTGCATAAAACAGCATGTGGTTGACAATGAAAGCTGTTTAAATCACTGTCTCCAATAAACATACAGTCTCGAGCAGCTTGCTCAGCCTCTGAAGGCAGAAGGTTTACTTTACTGGTGCAGCTGTATCCCGCAGGGCTCTGTAGGAATTAGTTTTTGTGATTTATGCCATAATTGGCATAAAAATGGGCAGATCATACTCTCTTGTGTCTTTTTTTGTTGGTGATTTAACCGTTTGTGTTTTAGTTCTGTGATGACAAAATTTTTGGGGAAGGGTCTAACTGGATTAGGAAAAAAAATAGATTTGGAAAAGTGGAACTTGGCCTCATTTTGTGTAAACTACAGTATTACAGACAAGTTTTATAGGATCATTCAGAACAAATTGTTTAAAAATGCCTCTGAAGACTTGGCAGGCAGAAGAAATCCTCCTAAAGATGCTCATTAAATCTAGTTTTTTTCTGTTTTCATTTGCAACACAATGGAAAAAAAACACAATTTCTTGCCAAACTCACTGTCCAGAAGTCAAGTGTCAGGCTAATTTTTAGTGTTGTATTTATGTGGCCAGACCGAAGCTGTTCCTTAACAAAAGGCACATGGGAGTCCGTATTAAGGTCACCGGACTGGAATGGCCAAGACTTGAATCCAATTGTACAATCACTGAAAAGATCTGAAAATGTCTGAAATATGTTTCCCTTCCAACCTGATGGAGCTGGAGGAGAAATAGAAAGAAAATCTGGTCAAACTACATAAAGTTAGGTGACTGGAAGCTGGTGGCTCCATCTTCAAAAATATTTGAGCCTCTAATTACTGCCATCAACAAAGTATGAAGCAAAAGCTGATTTACTGGTTCTCTGTTTTTGATAAATTACCAAAAAATCTCAAAAAACATTGTCGGTATTGTCAAAGTGTTTTAACGTTGAGGAAAGAAAATAATTTGATAAAACTTGGAATAACGCAGTAATGTAAGAAAATGTTAAACTGTTGATAAACTGCACTGTAGATTTGTTGGTTTCTGGAAAAGTTAAAGGGATGTAAATACTTTGCACGGTGCTGCATGTTTGATCTATCACAGTATGTTGTCTGCCTCATTCATCACACGTTTCGGTCTGAAATTCTCGCAGCGTTCCTGTAAGATACACAGATCCTGAAAAACTTTCCATGTTCCAAAAGCAACCTCAGGGAAAGAATACGCTTTCTGGTGCAAAAATTTTCTGTATTTTTTAAGGAATTCAAGTCACAGTGAACAGAAACATGAGGATATGATCGGCTCAGTTGTCACTTTACACATCCCATATTGTTACCGTTGTTACTCAATCGTGACCTTTTTGTTCTGTGATTCGCAGTGTTTCTATTTCCAACCAAATTCCTCAAAATAACCCCACTCCTTGATGGATCCTCCATTCATGTATCCCCTCCTTATCTCTTATTACTAGCTCTGTCATTTTGACAACCTGTTACATCAGCATGTCACGCAGGAATAGCGAGATTATCTCCGCTGCCATTCATCTTTTTTAATCTTTGAGCTGCTGCCTCTGGGAGAAGCCGATGTGTCCAAAGCTGTTCAATTATACATGCCAGGCGTTCTCTTGTCTCACACTTTCTGGTTCCACACACTGGAGGGGAAAAGCACTGCGCATCAGATGTGTGTGGAAAGTGGTGCTACTCTACATTTGTGATTTTATCCGTAAGTCTGTCTCTGGTGGTGTGTGTGTATTGAACTGAATGAACTATACTGTCACGCTACTGTGACAGATGTTCAGAAGTTTATTTGGTGTGGCGTATTTTTAGATAATGAACATGAGATGTTCAAATGTTGTTCAGATTCCAATAAAAACAGTAAAATGTCCCTTTAATAGAGCTAAGCTGGAACCTCTCAATCAGATACCAACTTCAGCATCAATAAGCAGAACATAACTTGTTCAGGTGGCAGCTGTACGTTTTTTGAGTGCTAATGCTGCTCTCTGAAATGATGGTGCCCAGGGTGGAAAGCCTGATCATTTACAGACTATACTTGTTCTCATTATTGGTTTCTTCAAATCGTGGAAATGTTCCCGGTTGGTGATTGTCGTTGGTGATCCTCTTCCTCTGGTGGCGACTTAAGTAGATAAATTACGTCCAGAAATGCAACGACTTGTACATTTTCCTGCCTTTGACATTCAGCTAGTTAGCAAGAGTGGCCATGCTGTTCTCTGCCAAGACTTTTATCTGCATTTAGAAAATGATCTGTCCGTGGAGAGTTAACCTCAAAGATTCAGTCTAATTGGAGTTTTTTTTTAAAGATGGAGAACATTCAAAGCTCTTTGCTCTCCAGGGTCAGGCTTTTCAGCAACCGTCACACGGGCTGATGTGTGTGTGCCACATGAGCAGCCCTTTAATTAGACGGTGGTGCTTTTAAAAATAGTAACTAAACTGTACTTCTGCCTAAAGAGCAGCGGGTTGAGATCACACCAGAGCTACAAATCTCCTAGAAATAAACTTTAAAAAATAAACCTGGAACAGCCAATTCAACGATCTCTTCAGGGAAACCAACGTGTCACAACGTCACCTTTCTAAAGTGATTTCACTTTTGGCAAAAAAAAAAAATGACTGAGGCCATTATTGTAGGAAGGTGAAAATGAGTAGGATTCAGAGCAATCCTTCGGTGATCAGATTGCCCCGCTGCTGTGATTTTAAGATTGAGACTATCTTTCCACCTTTGCTCCTTAATGTACCCTGAGTGTGTAGCCCGGTAATCATGCAGCGTTTCACTCAGGCAATCATGAGCGGAGCCTTTAGAGACTGAAGCAGCCTTCTGGGGGCCAATGGCAACCAGGAAACCGTGAGCCTGTTCTAGAGGAAGGCTGATGTAAGACTTTAGAGTGGAAAAAACTGCCACCTCTGCTCTCTGGGACAGCTTGTTTACCAGCACTTCTTGGCTTCCTGCCTTCATTTGGCATCTTTTACTCCCCGCCCTTGTCTAAAATTTCCTCTCCGGCAGGTGTCTCGGGTAGTCTACTTTCAAGTGCCCCTTTTCCAAATGAGAATCCTCTGCTTCACCGATGGTGAGCATTTCCATTTCTGTCCTGTGTTCATCTGAAGCCTCTGGTGGCAATCAGCCTGCTCCCCATCACGCCGGCTGGGAGCGCGAGGCGGCGAGGGGCGAGGCGGCGAGGTGAGGCGGCGAGACGGCGAGGCCTGCTGCGGGGTTGACTTCTGCACACCGTTCCTCTCATCTCACCCCTGAATGTTTTTTCGTCTGTTCCTTCATCAGTTTTCCTCTCTCTTTGACTTGCCACGGCTTATTTCTCGCCATTAAAACCAAAACCTAAACCGCAGTCTGCACTGCTCTTTTAAAACGTATGCCAGCCCTTTGTAGCTCTTATGTTAGCGTTAGCTTAAATGCTATTTAGTGGTATTTTAGGTTAGAATTGGGCATTTATTGTGTCAGTCATCATTTATCGTGATACATTTCTAATCAAGATAAGAAATGGGATTTATTTTTCTCAGGATAAATTCCAATTAAGGATGTTTAAAAAAAAACCCTGCATTGTCGGGATTAATAAATATAAAATTTGATTAAATGCAATTACTGTTAGCGGTTTAATGATACAAATCACACTTCTTTATGACTGGTGACCTAGTGGAACGAATTATAAATGGGAATGTTTTTCAAGAGCAACCTTTGTGCTTATGGAGCTAAAATTGTGCCATGTAGTCAGTTAAACTATTACTACTAAAAGAAAGAAGTAATAAATAGTTCTTATTGTCATTTTAACTGTTAACATCAAAGTGCAACAAAATATTGTGGTAAAATTTGAAATCCATTTTAAGTAATAAACCTTTAAACTTCAAATGTGTACCTCTCTGATTCTGTGAAGAGCATTATTTTACTTTCTGTTTTCTGTTTTTTTTCTTTATTGTTAAGACGCAGAAGCAAGCATGTTGTCATGACAAAACTCACTTCCAGTGTCATATCACCTTTGTTCTCGTTAGTGAGATTTCCGGTGCGGTTGCTGGAGCAACAAAGAACGGCTGAAAACCGAGTCCATCTGTCGACTGAACATCTCGCTGCTGTTCTGCAGATGAGTGAAGACGTGAACGTTAGGGACTTTATGCTCTTCTGTGGTGTTTTGTCATCGGTGTTTTAAGCACTTGAGTTAGAAACTTTCACTCGCCAGCTCAGATGAAAAGAGGCCACGATTGCAATTGCTCTAAATCACAGCTTTCTGCAGGTGCAATTAGTCACCACCCCCCTAATCAGCAATGAGTATATTTTTAAACGTTGGCTTTTAGCCTGTTCTCATTGAGTTGAGCTGCTGCGCTCTCAGTATTAGATAACTTTGAAGAAAAAGTTATCAAGGAAGCACTTTACTCAGCATTTTACACTAGTTTTAGCTGTTTGGATTCAAATCCCTGGACAACCTGAGTCACTTTTGTAATAAAATAAAGCCTGTATATTTCTGAGGGATTGTTATAAATTTGGTCATCATAATTATTGATTATCTGTCCTGTCCGTCCACACACTGAGCAAACAGCCTATTTTGGATGAAACGTTTGATTTTGCCATCATATATCACATAAAAATATATGTATCCCTCAATTAGATTCAAGATTATTATTCCAAAATAACTTTACCCAAACTATCTGATTTCTATTTTCTCATTTTAGACTTATACACAAAAAAAAGCAAATCAAGATTACGAGAGAGTTCATGTTTGTTCTCCTATAATTAGCAAACATTAACACTGTGCTGTTTTGGAATGTGAAATGTTGTAATACTAGATACAAATAATTTCCACCAAAACATGAATGTTTATATCTTGTCAGCTACAACTTCCTGTACATTGATGCGCAAACTTATGCAGAGAACTCCACCAGTGATTTGTATTCTCAGTGACCCAAATCCATATTGTGAGTTTCACATGGCTATTCCTAATTTTCCAAATAGCCACTTCCAGAGTTTCTAATAACTAATCCGGAGTTCCAAATTGTTATCCCCATTTTCAAATAGTTATTCCTAAAATTCCAAATGATCAAAGTTCAAGATAGTCAATCCCAGAGGTCAAAATATATATTCCCAATATTGCTCTCCATGTTCCAAATAATTATTCCTAAAGTACCAAATCACTGTTTTGACTGTTCCACAAAGCTAATTCTTGAATTTTAAATAACTTACCAATGTTTTAATTACCTGAGTTTTAATGAGTTTTAATTTGCGAAGGTTTACAGAAACCCGTTGCTGGGGGGTGAAAAAGGTTTTGTCAGAGTTGCAAATTACTCTTCCCAGATTCCAGAATAGCTACCAAAGTTAAAAAATAAAGCCAATTTGACAAGACGTAAGACTGAGATGTAGCAAGCTATGTGATGTTTCAAACGATATATGATTTGTCCTGTTTTTCTTAACATGCCTGTCGATGCCATTCCAATTTTATGTTCACATAAATACGTTTGTGGAACCACATTGAAATAGCCACACCTCCTCCATCTATCCGTCTGTTAGCCTCAAAGAAACACAAAGCGGTTTCAATCTGCTCTTCCTTTAGGGATGCTGACAGCAGCCCTCCTGGTGACCTGGTTTTTCTTTGGATGGTTTCGAAAACAAAATGCAATTTGATTTGATTTGATCGTGCTGACATGATCCTATTTACTCAATGCAACTAACATCCCAAATGGTTCAAAGACAAATTCCTGCAGAAGTCAATGTCAAAAAGCGAGAGAAATTTATTTGAATGAACATGATTTCCAAGGATTTTACTGTCATTGATTTGTGTGAACGACCCAAAACCATCACAGATGCTTTAAAGCTACTTCCACCTCTGTGGAGAGTGACTCTGTAGAGCAGACATAATTCCCTTTGCAACAGAAACAAGCCTCCAGCAGAAAGCAGCTCACGGAAAATGACCCGGCTGTTTGCGGCTGCAAACAAACCCGACAGTGGACGAAATAGAAAGAGACAGTGTTCAAAATTGTAATCTTGGAGGCTCACAAGAGTGTGTGCTTATGGGGTTATGGTAATGGAGATGAGCCGGGGCAGTGACGCGCAGGACTTTATTAGAGATGATCATCGTTTATATCACAGGTGAGCAGGCTGTCATGAAGTATCAATATATGATGGATTATGAGCAGGAGAGGAATTATTGCTTCACAGTTGGAGAGAATATTCCTACAGATTATTGATGCAGGGCAGGTTAGGAAATCTGTCATGAAATGAAGGAGTTTGTTTTCATTTTGTGGTTTTATTCTTAGTGAGTTTGGATCCACTGACATTCAGATCCTGAATTTTACTGAGTTTAGTAGGGAAATCTTTTACCTTAGAACAATGGAGTCAAAGCAGCGTTTTCTTGAAGTTGAAACATCCAGCGGTAAGACTTTTAATGCAAACTTGCTCTAAAAGTCGCATTAAAAGTCCATTAAAAGTGTCAACTTTGCATGATTTTGGACATTATGATAATTTAATGCAAAGTTGCCATCTTTAATGGACTTTCAATGCAACTTTTAGAGCAACTTTGCATTAAAAGTGTCATTATTTACCGAATGACACTTCATGACAACCGTCATAAACATTCATAAAGACTTCTTTATGTTCATGACAGATGCTATGTCATATTTATGACAGTGTCATGACAGTCTTATGCAGACCCCTTCAAATAAAGTGTTACTGGAAAAAGATACCAGTTCTATACATATTTAAAGGAAAGATAAGAGGCATTTGTATTCAGACCCTTTACTCAGACTATTTTAAATCACTATATAAATCCAAAAAACCATGTTGGGGACATGGCAAAAATGTGAAAGAAAGCTCTGTGGTCAGAATATTCTCTGACCTACATCATAACATCATCAGATTTCTTTGGTAAACTGGTCAGAGTTGATGGGAAGATGGGAAGAGTTAAATACAGGTTAATCATAGAAGAAAACCTCGACTTCCACTTCACAATTTTGTGCTGCTTTGTGTTGGGCTGGCATAAAAAAATGTAAACAAAATACAGAAATGCACCAAAGGATGTTACTTACTTCTACGTAGTACAGCATATGTCACCTTAACTGCTCAATCATGTTTAATAACTCTCTAAGATTGGGTAAGTTTTGCCTAACTGTTTTACCATAAAGCTTATAGGGTGCCGCCTTAAACAAACTGAAATCTGCATTTTAACTAGTCATCCTTTGTTCTTCTTCCAACTACTCCTTGGTTTTTTCATCCTTCAAGTTAATCAAGTTTTCAGTTGTTGATGCGTCGATGAGATAACGCCTGTTGCTATAGCTATAGCAAGGACCTAGCTCCTCTTAAGATTCAGATGGCTTTAAATAACCATGTTGTTTTCCACAAGCAGCAAAGCTCAAATCATTGCTAATTTTATATCTTATGCTCAAAGTGTTGTTAGTGTTGATGAACTGAGTGCAGCTGATGACTTCCCTTTGTTCAGTTTGGCTGTGGCCCCTGAGCTCCAGTGCAGCGTGTTGCGGCAGCCTGTGGTTCTAGCAGCTAACACGCATACAATATCCCATCTGTGGCTAAGACAAAATGCTAATCAGTGACACTGATTGACAGCATGTTGATTGATGCATAACTCAGAATTTGTTCTGTGCAGGAGATGGGGCTTATCAGTGTGCATATGCATGAGATTGACATATCTTAGCCAACATGCATGGGTGTCTTGTGACATTTGAGTCCATAGCCACGCTCAGACCCTTTGGGAACAACGTTTGGATTCTGTCCCATGCAGTCCATTTTTCATCAGTCTGTTTTGTGTTCTCATCTCTCCAGAACTGTCGCCACTCTGTTTTTCACCACCTCACCATGGAGGATCGGGCCGGTGCATCATGGGTCCTAATCTGCAGTGGAACAGACACAACACACGACAAGGACTGAAGGGTCGTCATGGAGACCGACAGCTACACCGCAGGCCCAGCCACCACTGACTGGATGGGGATGCCAGCAGGCCTGGAGGTTACGGAGGCCCATCAGGATCAGGGAGGAGATGCCTCACCAGTCAGTGGTGTGACATGGCACATGCCGTACTCACTGGGCTTCCAGGTGTCACTCACCGCCTTCCTCATGCTCGAGCTGGTGCTGGGGTTCAGCAGCAACCTGACGGTGCTGGTGCTCTACTGCTCACAGTCTAATTTGGTGGACTCTGTGAGCAACATGGTGACGGTCAATCTGCACGTGTTGGACGTAGCGGTGTGCTTGCTGTGTGTGCCGCTCACTCTGGTGGTGGTGCTGCTGCCGCCAGGACCCAACCTGGCCCTGCTCTGCTGCTTCCACGAGGCTTGTGTCACATTCGCCAGCATCGCCACGGCCATCAACATCCTGGTCATCAGCCTGGACCGCTACGACATCTCGGTGCGTCCAGCCAACAGGCTGCTGACAACACGGAGAGCAGCGCTGCTTCTTACTGCCGTCTGGATCACGTCGGTCGCAGTGTTTTTCATGCCTTTCTTGGAGGTCCAGTGGTCCAGTGCATCAGAAATAGAGGAAACAGGTCAGGTGACCTCCTCAGTTGGTATTGGCGCAACAGCTGTGCCAGCATGGCAGAACAGGACCCTTCTATGTGTCGGTGGTCAGGGCTATTACACAGGTCTGGGAATGTATTATCATCTCATACTTCAGGTGCCCATCTTCTTCGTCACCGTGGTGGTCATGTTGTTCACCTACTCCAGAATACTGAGGGCTCTGAACATCCGCATCGGCTCCCACATGAGGAAGAGCCAGAGGAGAAGGGGGCGTCACAAGCGGCAGAAAGAGAGAAAGGTGGGACTCAGGAGGAACGACGAAGAGGCAGGAGGGGAACAGTGCACCACAGATGGTACCAAACAGCTCAGCCACCCACCACTCATTCCTTCCCAGTCTCCAACCCCAACAGCTACCTCTCCCCCCGCCCAGTCCTCTGCCGCTCCTCTCATCGCCTCAGAGGCGGGCGCTGCCACTGGCCTGCCGGCCACCATGGGCGTCCAGGCCTCTGTTTCGGCGATAATAGCGCTGCGTCGGGCAGTGAGACGCCATCGAGATCGTCGAGAACGACAAAAACGGGTGTTCAAGATGTCCCTCATCATCATCACGACCTTCCTGGGCTGTTGGGCTCCTCTTTCCGTGACCAACGTACTCATACTAAGCACCGGCCCCAGTGACGTCCTGGTAAGCCTGCGGCTCTGGTTCCTGGCCCTCGCTTATGGCACCACTGTCTCCCACCCGTTGCTCTATGCCTTCACCCGACAGAAACTGCGCCGCGCCCTTCGTGCCAAAGTGAAGAAGAGGGTGGTGTCTCTGCTTCAGGTGGACCCGTCCCCAGGGGGAACGGTGATCCACAACTCCTGGGTGGAGACCAGAAAGACCAGCCGACAGGTGCGACTGGAAGCAAGTGAAGGCACAGACCGTCACCTGGCCGAGGCCCTTTGAGGCCGAGGCCCTTGGGTCCAGCTGGAATAATTAAAAAGCAGAATAAGGTCGCAGGTGCGTTCCATCATGAACTTCACTGAAGCGAGGAGCCGCTGTAAAAAATGTGAAGAGCACATTTTTTTTACCTATGGGAGACGATTAAATGTAACCACCAGCAAGGCTCGACTGAACACTGTTCTGCTCACCTCAGGCACGGGTTGAAACGGGACGCCGTCATCAGAGTGGAGCACACATAAAAATGAGGCTGTATCATTTGTACTTACTTTGTAAAATACTGAGGTTTATTTACACACAAAGAGTCTTTATGTAACTGTAACCAAGAATGGGTTTCTCCAGAGAATGATCTGATCTGCTCTCCCACTCAAATGATCTTATGTTCATTCACTTTGAATACATGGATATTCTTCAAATCTAATCAATACCAGCCCTGCTTTCTATTTTGTAGAAGAAACATTTAGCAAGGAAAAAACCCCACTGCCACATAAACTTGAATACATCTAAATAAGGAAGGCTAAAGGATTCGGTCTAGAGATGAAGATCATGTCTCAAGACAGTAAAAGTTTAAAATAAGCTTTGCAGTTTTGCACGGACATAACAGGGTTATATAAAAATTTGCATCATCATTTGATATCACTTCAGCTTTTTTTCTTCCCAGTTTTTAACTAATGGTGTAACATCTTGCAGAAACTTGCAGATTAGCTGATCATTGCTTCTTTTTGCTCTCTGTGTTCTGTCTAATAAGGTGCCTTGCATAGACCAACAAAAAAGTAGTGCCAAATCGTAAAAGCAAAAATAATACATGGTTAGAATGTTTTACAAACAGATCGAGTTGTTTGGGCCGGAGAATGAAGGAAAAACAACTAAACCCTCTGAATTAACCATCCGCATGATGGAACACGGTTTGGATGGAACACAGTTTGGATGGAACACGGTTTGTGGGGTTGTTTGTTCTGTTTTTTTTTTGGCAGATTCTTATTTGTGGAAAATTCTAAAAAACCATGCAACATTTTCGCTTCAGTTCACAATCATGCATTACTTTGTCATTCTGTGGAGTAAAATCACAATGAAACACAAAAAAGGTCTTAAGTTGTAACGAAACAAAAGATGAAAAGGTTCAACAAGTATGCAAGGCACTGTAGAAACTGGCTGTAGAATAATATATATATTATGCTTTAGTTTTTTACCTATTCATAGTAAGCTCAAAAGAAAGACCTAATATTGACAGAATTGTGGGCGATGACTGAGAAAAGGAATCAAACTAACTCTGTAAAATGGATAAAAATACCAAAAAAAGTACTTAATGTGAACTTTTTATGAAGCAACAGTGGAGCTGAGACCTTCTCAAATGATATTTGGATAGTATTGAGTAGATGTCTGTAGCTCATTGGTGGAGTGAACTTTTAAGAAACATGTATATACATGATGTAAATATCACCCAGATGTGATTTATTACACGTGATTCTTCAAACAAGCAACTTGCTCTGAAAGAGCTTTATGACCGACTTTTCTAGATTAGAGGAGTATTTCACACGAGACGGCAGCCGGCTCCTGTTCAATGGGATCAATGGGACTATTGTTAATATTATTATTATTAGGACACCCAGATGCTGTTGACTTCCTGCTTGTGTGCTCACTGTTCTGAAGATGTGTCCACACTGCATCCGTGTGAGCTGTCGCAATGCATTTTTGAATGTCAACACGTGGAAAATGCAAAACGATGTTGTTTCACACCAAGAATATGCGATATTTATGTGTTCTCTATGGTGTTATTTTATAGTGAATGTACCAGAAACCAGTGGATTACTTTAATAAATTTAAAAAACCATTAGGTACTAATTTGCTTTCTTTGATAATGTATGTTATATATTTTTTCAATCAGAAAATTAGGAACTGAGTTGATTTTAGAATAGGTTTGCTGAACCTCCTCTCTACTGACCTATTTGAGCTTCATCATGACGCCATATTGTTTCAGTATCCATGTCCAGCTTTGG
This sequence comes from Micropoecilia bifurca, assembly GCA_903067075.1. NCBI lineage: Eukaryota > Metazoa > Chordata > Actinopteri > Cyprinodontiformes > Poeciliidae > Micropoecilia > Micropoecilia bifurca. Next base: position 30,000 of record CAEGAF010102692.1, read on the forward strand.
ATCCCTGAGTGGGCACCGATCGCGTCCACTTGGCATAGTTCAGCATATGCTCCTCCCTGTGGATCCTCCTGCTCACACAGGCACGCACACACACACTTGCTCTAGAGCTGGTAAAATTAAAAAAAACATAAAAAAATAAAAAAATAAAGAAATCAACTTTGCGTGGGTTCTGTGCTGTGTGGGAAGGAGGAGCTGCAGGCCTCAGCAGGAAAGTAAAAAAAAAAAAAAAAAAAGAGGGTCATCTATGTGGGATGAGGCCTGCAGGGCAAAGTAGGCTAATTCAGCAGAGAGAACAAGTAGGCCACTGATACCTCAGATGATTTTTATCTACCGGTTAAGAATAAATAACTAACATCACAGGTTTTCGGATAAAATGAAAACAATGGTTTTATGTATGCAATTTTATTTCAGCCAATCATTGTTCTTGACTCAGAAACTATGTTGTAAATCAGACTTTTTTTATCCTTTAAGTCCTGCCCAAATTCAACCAAAACAAAAATGATGATGATGATGACGAGGATGATGATGATGATGATTAGGTAGGGCTGCACTGTCTTTTAGATGCTAATTTGGTGCCACAAGAGCTAACATTTAAATCACATTTAGACATTAGTTCATTTCTTCATTTGGTCATTTCTACATTATGAATGCAACAATTAATTCACATTCTACTTTATCTTTTTACCTTTCACCAGCAGTAGTTATTTTAAATGATGTTAGTGTGATCATTAAAGATTAAAAGCAATCTGATGAACTTTAGGAGTTTATTGATTGATTTTGATTACATAAGAAGAAACAGGAGATTTTCACTACAATCCTTTAAAGTATTTCTCTCTATTTTATCTCTTTAACCAGATAAAATAAGATATATAACATTTATCATTCTTTCTTATTGGATGTTGAACTTAAGGTTCCTTGGAGATCCTTAAAACTCTCAGACTTCAGGGGCTTCTTTGGTTTATTTCCAACTAAGACCTTAGAAATCAGAGACAGAGATGCAGGACACTGGCCACTAACACCTACTGGCCACTAACACAGAAAGTAAAGCCATTTTTTTCTTTACATTCAAATCAGTTTTTGCTCAGTGGGGATACAGTTAGACTGAGTTAATATATAAATCCTGGAAATGGAAGTATGCTGACTAGGACAGCAGCAGAAGATACAAATAAACGCATGACATGATCTTAAACCTGAGCGACGAGATGGCTGTAATTTGGTAAAAATAAAGTGCTTTTCAGATGACGCAGCTTTGTTAGTCACAATACCTGCGCACAAGAGAGTCACCTGATGTAAGAGGACGGAGCTCAACATCCCACTTACACAATGACTCACATTACATGGGCGCAATTAATGAGGAAACTGACATATTTATTTTTATAAACCAACATGAAGAGGAGATGGAAAGACTATTTGTATCTTGGATTGGCGTTAGTTTGCACATCAGGCACATTTAAAGAATATGAAGAAAAAATCCAAATAAGATTATAAACACGTGAAAAGAAAAATTTTAATGAGTTATTAACCTACAACTCAAATCAAAAAATCTAGACCTTACATATGGAGACTATTGTCAAATGTTGATGATCACCCAGCTAGAACAACTAACCAAACAAGAAAAAAACTGTGGGTAGGCTTCTTTAAAAACAAACAAAATAATTTTAAAAACTACATAATATGGCTAGAATATGTATTTAAGTTAATATAAATGAGTTGGACAGGAACACATTTTAAGATAGGCCTTCTGTGGGTTAGTAGTTTTAAACTTAGCATTAAGTTTAAAATGCTAAGTTTTATAAATTAAATAATTAGTGTCTGAAGACATCAAAGCTCATTCAAACGAGGGCTTAAAAAACAACGTTCTTCCAAAACATTTGCTGTTTAAATTACAACATAAAACGGCGTCATTATCTTACACTAAGAAACTTACCACAGTCCTTTGAGTGGTTGAAAAATGGCATCTGCACAACCTTTGTCTTGTTGGTTGGAGAAAAGGAGGTGGGCGGAGCTTTCCAGAGCCAAATTGATGACGTCTACTGACTCTAGAAATTTCCACTAACACCAGGGGGCATTGTACTCAATCTGTTGTTGCAATTCGCTACTGCAGTGAAGTTAGTTTCAAGTTGGATATTGGATTTTCCAATATCCGCCAAGCAAGCGGCGTTTAGCTCAAGGTTGATTTGATTTATGAACGCTAATTTTGACCAGCCATTCTCTAGCTCCCTCCTCATGCACTCGGAGGTTCACTCCACTGCATTTGGTAACACAATAAAACCACCGGGATAAAGTTTGTTTTGGTCTGTGGCCTGCAAAGATGGCACCGAGCCACTGCAAAGGCCTGTGGCCTGCAAAGATGGCACCTAAACGCCCCACTGTGTGGGGCACCTAAACCTAAACGCCACTGTGTGGGGCACCTAAACCTAAACGCCCCACACAGTGGGGCGTTTAGGTTTAGTTGTTCAGGGGCAGACGATTCTGCTGCATCGTCATTAACATAATGATGCAGCAGAAAAACAGAGAAACGGAAAAACAGCAAGCAGAAATACGGCGAGCAGAAATACGGCGAGCAGAAAAACAGCGAAAAGAAAAAGAAAAAGGAAAAATTCTATCCATCCATCCAGCCATCCATCGACACTCCAAAACTACTTTCAGCCCTGACAAAAAATGTTTGGAGGAGTTAAGCAGAAGCTTTGAACCAACAACTATGATGCATGGCGGTATAAGTATCTGTTCTGCTTTCCCATATGTCAAGCGCAACAAAAAAGAAGGATAATCCCCAAATTCTTCATGGCAAATAGATGTCTAGATTGCTTAAACACAAACCCAGGAAAAAACTGACTTTGAAATAAATGAAGCTGACTAATACGGAGTTCTTGGAACCGCAAATACCTAAACTTTATTGAAAAGGTCAACTTTGTGGGTTTCTGTTGAGAAGTTGCTGGTTTGACATTTGTCAAAATTGTGAGAGTACCATTTTGATGAAAATGTGGTTTCCAAATATTAGTGTGGCTATGTATATATCTGAGCAAATATAAACATTACCATAGAACGAAATTAACGCTAATAATAAATAATAAATCAAGTCTAAACCTCACAAACTGAAATAATACAGTTTCACCAATAGATGCCCCATTGAATTTTTAATTAACACTCAGAGAGGTTCATGCAGTTATGGGTTATTGTTGCACACAAAACTAAACAGAAAAATAATTAGTGCCTGAGTGGAAATTTAATTGTGAAGAGATTATTGGGGAACAGTGAAAAATAATTTGTCAACTCTATCTAAAGGTCTCAGTCAGACTTACTTTATTACATTTTAGAGCTACAAATAGAAATTTGGCCATCCTGACAAAAAAAAAGAAAAAAAGGTGAGTTGTTTATTGGAATAATACAAAACAGTTACAGCAGAAAAATAGACAGGTAACATGCAAAACCAGAGGTTCCTCCTTAAATCATCAAGACATAATCATCATAGAAATCTGCCTTGTAAATTGAAAACAATGAAGTAATAGAAGAAGAAATAAATGTTTGAAAAAATACAAATTGAGTGAATATTTTCAAAAGCCAATTGTGCCAAACCCGGTCATCAAACATAAACTCAAAGTGACCCACGGGAAGGAATGAATGAATGTTTTACCTTTAATCCCTTTCATTTTTCACTGAAATCCTACAAGCCATGCATTGAGAGAACAAAGAGTAATTTTCTCAACTTGCCTGCAAAGCCTGATCAATGCAGAATGCTGATTTTTATTAGAGAGGCTCCTGACTCACAGAAATCCAACTGTGTTAAAAACCAGAGGAGGTGCAAAGAAATGAAGCTTGTAATTTTCTGCTTCATGACTTCTTCACATTTTCACCATGAGTGAGCTAATATTTTTTTCCTTCCACTAGCTAATTTGGAAACACAACACAAATATTAACTGCTTTCAGGATTGTTTTTCAGAACCAGAACATTCAGCTTTGTTTCAAAGCTCTGGTTTCCTAATTTGATGATTCCTATTAAATGCACTGATCAGGATTCTGTGGCCAATTTCAGAACTCTGTTTACTTGTAAAGCTTTACTCAGCTGATGCAAATTTTGGCCAGTTCCAGTTTCTCTTAAGTAACTATATGACAAACAAGAATAGAAGAACAACACTAGAAAGAATTCGCTGCAGCTATGCAGAAGTAACATCACAGTGCCTGTGTGATGAAGCAGAAAACAGTTTTATTAATATTTAAAAACAAAGGCAAAATGATTGCGAAGTTCCTGTTTTAAACTTTTTTAGTCTAATATAGCACAACCAACATTTGGATAAAACAGAACAGTTGCTATATAGAAATGCAAGCAGCCATCCTGTTATCTGTTGAAATCTATGATCTTTGTTGCTCAGTTGGAACCTGAATGAGCCGCAGACGTCTCAAACTGTAGTAAATACAGTTTCCTTTATAATAGCTTCTTACAGTGGTGAAGGGTTACACTCCTCAGACTTCATTTCACCGACGTCAAAGGTAATGGAAAAGGCTAACCTTGAGTCACTGAAAAGTGTTGTCATTGCAGCCTTCTTAGGTATGATGTGTTTCCTGATTGCCAAGAGATTGGATTCCTGAGTTTCCAATCACACGGACAGATCAAGTTGAAAATTGGCCAATTCCAGTCACCAGCCATTTTCCTCAGATCTGCTTTTAACGGATTTTGTTAACAAACTCATTCAAATTAGGTAAATTATATTCTGCCTTCACTTTTCTAACACACCAGCAGCATTCACACTATGTAGGTTAAAACTCAACTAATTGTATGAATATAATAGCCTTAATTGGGCTGCAGAGTCACAGGTCCAGAGGGGAAAACTGAGCGTACCTTTTCCCAGCAGCCCTTTCTGCGTGTTCTGAGATTCCAAAGCATTCCCAGAACTACGGGAAAATGCAATTCTTTGAGATCCAGGTTTGCCTCTGCAGGGCCATGTTTCCTGAAAACTTGTAAAGAGCTGGGCTAATAATCATCACACCCATAAAGTGACTTCAAGCTACTGTCAACTAAAGTAAAACAACAAATGTAGTGTTTTTTCTTCTGATTAACACACAAAATTCTTGTCTTTAATCCACACCAGATATTTATTAAGAACATCAGAACAGGGGGAACAGATTCAAGCAAGGGCTAGTCCCAAGAAGCTAAAAGGCAATGATCTAACATTCAGATCTTACTCATATTCCTTAGAATGACGTCATTAAGTAAGTTCCATACCTATTTCCTGGCCCAAAGACATACATCACTGATACATAGCATGATCCATAATATTCCATTGTATTACAGGCAGTTTAATTTGGGGAAATCATAAATACAACAAATTAGTTATAATAAAATTATAGTTGAAAAGTTGTTTCCATATACTGTATTAGCGGAGAACCAAAGTTTTATGTTTGATCGCCCTCTGGTGGGGACTTTGACACATTGCAGACACGTTTATTGCATCTTACCGAACACGTAAAAAAACTACTGCTCCTATCTTAAATTCTACATTAAAACATTCACACTTTTTCCTGTTATAATAAAATACTCATCTAAAGCAATTGTAATTTCTGTAAAATGTAATGTTTATCAGAGTGTACGAATATGTTCTTAAATATACAGAACAGTGCATCGTTTTTTTTAATTTGTGTACTACTAAAATACCGGATTTTCCATTGTCCTTCTCAATTATAGAAAGACAACACAAAAACATACAGCTCCATAGCTGCACTTACACGTTGTATATGACTCCACCTGCAACGTCATCAGGCGCCGAAATAGCTCAGTTGGGAGAGCGTTAGACTGAAGATCTAAAGGTCCCTGGTTCGATCCCGGGTTTCGGCAGTGAGTGCCATTCAAGTATTTTTTGTATTAATTTATATATGTAAGTATACATTTAGAACTGTAAAGACATAGTCTTTGGGAAAATATTTTTGAGTGACAGTGCTGACTATATGTCTGAACTGATGGTGCTCACCGGGAAATTAGAGCACAACACTGGAACATAAACCAATTGCTGTTACATGATCAGGAAACATTGTGCCAGGTGGATCTCAGATGGACCGCGGGATGTTTGTTGGAGCTCTCCGGGCACATTGGAGGTTCAGACTGTTTCTCAGCTGTTCTGGCTCATGTGAGAGCCAAGCTGTTGGTGTGTTGAGGCAGCAAGGCCTCAGTCCAAAAGAACATGCCTGGGCCACTGCCCACCAAACAGGTCAGAGATTTGCGTCATTGCCATTGAAACCTGAATGAATGACCGAACGGCTCTCTCTGTGGGGATGTTCTAATCAGCAGTGCATAGATAATGAACTGAGAGAAAGTGTGTTAAATCACAGGGAATTCACAGTAAGGGATGGAAACGATGTAAAGTTCTTAACCATTCAGTAAAATTTTACATGCAAAAATTTATACATTTTAAATCAAAGTACAATAAAAGTGCAGAAACGAGTGTTGATTTGCAAAACTGGGTTTCAGATAGAAAACTTCTATGTCTGAAATAAGTTTGCTTTCAAAGAATATTGGAAAAAAAACATTATTATGAAACAGAGAAAACATCAGAAAAGTGCATGGAGTTTGCACAACTAGTGTGCCGCCTGCTAGCTCCATTTTTTGCTGGAATCATCTAACTTTGATCGAAAAGAGAGAGCAACAGATTTGACACTGGGATAGAACTTCTCCATCCAGCAGGACAACACCCTTAAACATACAGCCAAGAGGTACTATGGTATTGATTATGAGTTGTAATGGCAAAGTCCACACTTAAATCAAATTGAGAGTCTATTTCAAGACTTGAAAGTTGATGCTTCCAAATGCTTCCAATGTGATTATTTTGGATAAAATCTTAAATAATCCAGCTGAAATTGCATTGCAAGGTGTTTCTACATGAGGTTGAAAACATACGTAATGTAAGCCACACTTTTCAGATTCTCATTTGGAAGAAAACTGAAAATATCCTTCATTTGTCCACTCCACCTCTGTACACTACTTTGTATTGTTCTCTCAAATGAGAAAACCCACAAAAACCATTGATTTGATTGATGTAGTGTAATATTTGTGCAAATATTCAAGGGTTTTGCTGGATTTGTTGACCTCTGTCCACAGTTGTCTTCTGCGTGCAGGGAAATTGTTTTCAAGAATCGGTCCATCAGAAATGACAAGTGAGAATATTTAAATAGTTAAGACATGTTTTGTTGTTCAGTTTCATGAACTGCGGACAAGCTGATCAGCTGCCAGATGATTAGAAAGAAACATTTTAAACCAAGTTTAGCCCATCGGGCTTTGTTTCTGAGGGTGATCAAGATGCTGAAAAAGACAATAAAATCTCAGTTCTAGACCAATAAACACCATTTCTTCTTAGTTGCAATCTAATTTACCATCATCAAACATCCTGCTCAGAGTGTTACACAACACTTCCCCGCCTCCTCCCCTCTTTTTTCTTCTTCGCTCTGCTTGCTGTGTTTAGCTCTGTTTCCTGGCAGCTTTGTTCTTCTTGGTCTTGGAAGGTTTCAAAGAATCCATGTAGATGTCGGTCAAGCTCTAAAGCAAGTCTGTCTTTGGTGGTCAAAGAGAACCCTGCGAGTGGCGGGTGGTCCATAAAGCCGGACGGATGCACCGGCGCACAGAGAGGGGATGTTATTGCTCCAACTAATCGAAACCCCGTGGCTCTGGTTAATTTGGTTTCAGGGCTTTACATAACTGGAGCAGCGCTAACGTCGACACAGAAAGCAAGCTGACTCCAAGGCTGTGTCTTCCTGCAAACCAGGTCGACCTCAGGCTGTTCACTTCACGTCTCCAGGCCTTCCTGGAAGTCAGTTTTCCCTGAGAGGATTCTGTCAACGGCTGAATGTTCTCGCTCTCCTGCTTATTAACTTTTACTTTACCTCCGTTCTGCTGTTTCTGTTTTGTACAAATTTTAATCAAGTAAACTTTAACACCTTTTTCTGATCGATTGTCCTAATGATGCAGTTATTTAACATTTTATTCCCGTACGTTTTACAAAGAGGCTTTATTTGTTGCACATAAAATATTATTTTATTCCAAATGAAAAAATAGCCTTTAGTTTCTAATTTCTCTATATTTAAAAAAAAAAAATCACGGATGTGAACTGTTGTTTTTACACTGTTAAAATGTAAAACTATAATTTACGTTGTGTGTTTGTAAAAGATGCAACTTTTCTCTATGCAAAGTACAAACTTGTGTGTTTTCCACAACAAAATACATTATTTATGTTCCCCCCTCCAATTTTCACAAAAGACTTGCAATAATCTTTGGTTCAACAGAGTGTAAAGTCAACAACACAACACTAATGATGCTCATCCAGTTCAGGTGAATGCTGCAGGTTAATGACTTCAGACAATTTGCTTGATTCCCTTAGAAAACTTTTGTAAAAAATATATACCGAATTTCATTCAGTGTTTGATAACTAGAATAAATTAAAATAAGCGCATTGGACTGAAATAACCTCTTTAAGTTTGAGATGAGATGTATATTCAATTTGTGCTATATAAATAAACTGATTAGAATTTTATTGAGAATAAAAAACACACAGAAATATAAAACATGGTGATGTAATACTACAGCAGCTGAACATATGCAAAAGAGACAGCTGCTCTAAAAATGCAGGTTTAACAATTGCAGGTTTCTTAGAGGAGTTTTGAGAAAACATTTAATCTTAATTATATGCAAATGATGATACAATAGAAGGTGATGAATGTGACAAGCAGAAATTTTTTGCATTCTTCCTTGTCACCAAAAGAATACCTGCCTTTATCGTTTCCAGGAACTACATTCTGTTGATGAATTCAGTGACAAACAATTTTCTCACAGTGGCAATTAACGTGACGACAAGATCCTCGTTATTGTAAAAGCCACAGACAACACAATGAAGAAGATGGAAACAAAATCCAAGGAAATGCCTTTGTAAAACAGAAATAAAATATACCAGTACATCTGTGTTAGCAAGTCTTGTTATGGAGCTCTTGTTATATAACCCACCACAATGTGACAAAGAAAGGTTGTCCAACGGAACGAAGCTTGACCTCGCGTTTGTCCTTTGCGACAAAAAGCCGGCTTTGTCTCCCCAGACTGACTGCTTAGAAAGTAACAAACCCACTCCATGTTTCTTGAACGAAGTTCAAGGACATCATGGTGACTTGCTTCTCTGTGTTAATCTGTGGTGTTGTTGTCTCTATTGTTGCTGTTCTTTCTCTGCACTGTGCTGACCTTTGCAAATGCCTGGGTGCTGCTCTGCGTCACTATATCAAAGCGGCAATTCAGAAGTTTACTCGCGATTTTTGCTGTTTTCTCCCACGAACAATGCAACCATGGTGCCTGTTGGGCTTCGGAAGCTTATGTAATTTTAAAAAATGAACATGATTCAGCCGTCTGACTTCTTGTTCTTTGGTAAGATTCTGGGGGAGGGGGAAAATGATAAACATGCTTTACCAATAATCACTCCATGCTACAAGATCAATGCTGACTACCTGATTTTATGAGAGAGCAAACTCTAGATTCCTCTGTTCTCTGATTCTAATCCAGAATCAATTTGCTTGTAGTTCATAAACAGGTCAAAGTTGCAAAAAAGGAATCAGCCTCTTGCACTTCCTCCCCTTGCCAGTTTAAAACCATATTAAGATGGCTGACCTCAGAGAGTGACACTACCAGCTGCAGTCATCCAGCCTTCACTGTTTCCAAACTTCAACAGTCTAACACCGTAAATGCATCTCATCAATCAGTTGATGTGCTTCTACATTTCACATCCTTGGCGTTGGCTCACATAGGTCACATGGCTTAACGGCTGTTGGCTGGGGATGTTACAGTCACCGTGTGTTAGCAGTGCAGGGACAGTGTGCAATAAAAGTATTGTTTTTCCAGCATGCTGCCACCTTCCCTGTGCCAGGAAGTGTTGGAGCAGGTGCATGTTTTTATTTCTTCACCATCCGTCAAAGAGATAACAACTCACTTCATTCAAAATAGCAGCTGATTAATGGTGCCTCAATGGTAATGGTGCCATCCGCCTATAGATACTACCAGTAGGACGTGGGTTATCGCTAGCATTTGACTAACACAAAATTACTCCATTCAGGATGCTAACATTAGTGTATAAATTGAAATTATACAAAATTCTAAGCTTAGCTTAAGTTATGCACGTAGATCAACATGTTAGTGACTCAATATGCTAATGAAAGTCATCCTGCTAACATTAGCCTTGTACCTAAAATACGCATTTTACTAAATTTCCTATTTATTAGCAATATTTATCATACTGAATGGATTAAGCCAGCGTAAGTAAACATGCTGGTGACATCACACATGCTACTGACATCATTCGGTATTATTAGTTAATATTAGTGTATAAATTAAAATGATCATAAATGCTAAGGTTAGCTTGAATGCTGTCGGTAACATGTATGGCACCAGCATGTTAATTTACAGTGACTTAATCCATTCAGTCTGACAAACATAGCTAATACATATGAAATTATGTAAAATACATGTAAAATACACGACTTGTATTTTAGATACAAGGCTACTGTTAGCATGAGGGAATGGGGTTGCCACCCGTCCCTTAAAATATGGAATTGTATTTGGACTGTTAAATGTTGCGTGAACATATACAATTTGTTCTGCATTTCTTTACGCACGCCTATCACACACATATCAACACTAAGTGAAACAATAATGACCAAACTAAAACACAGGGAATATTAAAGTCAACTAAATTGTAGTGGCGGGACCATAACAATAAGAACGTTTGGCCATGACGTAGGTAGTGCGCCAGTTCGACCGGAACTTACTGGAAGTTACCAGCATTGTAAATAACTATCCTCCCCTCCAAATAGAGAAGTGCCAAGGCAGACTAGATGGCTGTTAATGTTAGTTCAGTATTTGGAAGCGTGACCAATACGAACTGAACGGCTTCCTTCAATTTCTCCGCCACCATTTAATTCTAAAATCAGTGCAGAATGTCGACGTCATCTTTCAACTTCTTCTGTCTCAGTTGAAATTCTTCAGGAGGGAGGAATCCACTTCATTGGAAGAAATATGGGAGAAATCCCAGACGGAGCAGTGAATACGTAGGAAACAATGTCTAGGCTACGATAATAGTTGGAAGGCTAGGATTAGTTTTCAAGTTTTGATAAGCTGAAACGAAGAAAAGAGCTGATCAATTGCTTTTATGACTTAATACTGTTTAAGGCACAACTACCCAATGTTTTGACCCATACCTTTAATTTTTAAAAGATTTTTACTCTTGAAGTGAAAATGGCTTTAGGAATGTTCCACAGCTTTAATCAGAACCTAATTCATAAAAGACTGCTAGTCAAACATTATCACTTATAAATGTCCCTTCCTGCATTATAAGCAGTTGCTATGACAGCAAGACCATTTCTTTTAATAGAGATTATAAAAACTGGAGATTGTTAACTTTAAAACAAGGAGAGTGCCAAGCAGCAACACAAAGAGGTAAGGATCATTTTTTGCAATTTTGTCTTTTTGTTTTTAAATATGCATCCAGAAAACCTTTTTGGAGATTCTTTACACTTGTGTGGAGCCATTTTTGCCTCCAGTCAAATGAAAACAGAAGCAAGCTGTTATTTAGCTGACCAGTGTTAGTTTAGCTGTAACATAAAGTTTATAGCTGCCATGACTTTGTTTATTGGTAAGTTTCTCTTACAGAGTCTTTATTTCCCTCCTACTTATAGCTATCAAATATGGCAAAGAGTAAAATAAATAAAACATGAACAATCCCTCTGCTGGTCAAGTTAAAAAAGCAAATGAATATTCCAAACTGCTCCATGTTTGGGGGCTTTGTGTTTTACTGCCTTTAACAAAAAGAAGGCAGAAAATTGGAATTGGCGACTCAGGCCTCAAAGAAAACCAGAAAATACTATTGACCAGGAAGTATATGCAACATAAATTTTGCAATATCTTCAATATATAATATTTTTTATGACCTTTACCCAGTGTTATCTAATTATTTGCTTATTTGTTCTATTTGTTCAACAGAGTGAACTAAAACTCAGATATTTAATTTCCTATTTAAAATAATATGACTTGGATAAAATTAATTGGACAGGGCTGCAATGTTTTTCATTTTTACAAGATTACCTCAGTTGATGTCATCCTGTAGTTTCAGATTTCCTCATAAAAACCGTGTTTCTGCTAAGTCGGTTTTCTTCTGCTAAGTACATAACTCATCATTTATCGTTCAGTTAACAGGTTTGTTATGCTAAAAGCTTTTGGGATGTCCCTATATCTGGTTGGTCTATGTATAGTGTTAGGTCAGATCAAAGGGATTCCCCCATGTGTGGAGGGCCTCTGACCGGTATGCGTGGCCTCCTTCATGCTGTGACAGCGTCGCTGTCTGTGGGAATTTGTCAGGTGGTCTTATCGGCGATGACAAGTTGTCCTCTGGCTGAAGATGCATTTTAGCCTGACATGTTCCCCATACATGTCTCATTCTATTCTCCCCCCAGTTTGCATGTGCACTCTGACATGTGTTGATCAGGCTTGACTTTAATTTTACATTTCACCCAGCTGGAAACACGTGGCATAGAAATTTTACATTGGTGGTGACGATTGGGCTCTATGTGAGCAGATTGGCAGCGTTTCTATAAGATTGAACAACTTTATGAATTCCTTTTATTAAATCCCTGTATCTCTCAAAAGTAAGTTGGTGTTTTATATTGCCGGTTTAGATCCAATTTAATTTATTCACATGTATAAACTGAGGCTTACACTCTTGTAAGTTTAAAGGTTTCTTTTAAAGAAAATTCACTGACGTGACTAATGCTACATTTACGTTGACTAATTAGCAAACAATTGCCAAAGAAACCAATTTCCAAAAGCTGTAAGTTCATGTTCCCCTTGTGCTGGGGGAACATGAAGTGAGTTTCCAGGAACTGCGTTCATCATCGGTTCCAGTGACTGTAACAAAATATCGGGATCCTCCTTCAACAGTTTCCCCCCTAAAGAATATCCAGCTCTGACCTATGAGGCCGTTTTTGGTCCAATAGTTCTCCGAAGGCTACAGGAACGGGAGACTTCACTAAAGAGCAACAGACCTTTAACTTCTCTGGTTGCAGTTATGTCCTATGGAATAATAATAATGTTAAACTTTTGTAGAAGATGAATGTCTTTGGTAACTTGGCTCACTGGGCAAACCTTGTGAAGGTTTAATAAATTTTGATTTCTCAGAACTCATTGTCTTTCTCTCAAAATAGATGTGCACAGTTATTTCAGGTATCAGAACGTGAAAAGAGTTTAATTTCTGGAAATGTTTGGAGAATGACCAAAAACTGACTAGTTATATCTGACACATGAGTAAGTTTGTTCACGCAATAAGTAAATTAAAAAAAAACATGCCACACCATCATCCTTCTCCCACTTCCTGTTGTCTCCTTCATCTTTTCCACCAGGAGTAACATCCAGATGTTGACCAGGTGACCTGTATGATGCGAAATTTAATGGAAATGCAGCTCCTGTCAGAACCTGTTTGACACCGTTGGCCACATTTCACACATATCCGAATGAAGGCGGCATGACAGAACCACATCAGGCAAATTCAGCTCAGATGGTATTGAGTGTTATTATCTGGATCGGACTTTGCCAAGCAGCATAGTTGTCAGATCATCAGACAGATAGATCATGCAGTGCGGCTGTTCCTGCTGCGCATGTGCGGATGTCCTCACTTTCTATTGTATCACTACGCCATGAAAGGTTTGTGCTGCAGAGAGAAAGTTACACCATGCTGAAGTCTTGGGCCCAAGTATCAAATAATGATGTAGCCCTGGAGCTGACGGGACCTGTTTGACCTTCCTGAATGATTCAGGCACTTACCCGGTGCCAGCAGAGCTATTGTTGCCCTTCTCGTCTGGGACTTACCAACCCATCTCCCAGACATTGAACGTCTGGCAGATTCTAATCCTGAGATTGTACATCATAATCTTTTCACCGGCTTATTCTTTCTGCTTAGTCACTCATTTGAGAGGCGTAAAAAGTGAAGTGCAGTCCTTTAAAGGCCTTTGTCAGGTTGTTTTTGGGAAACCAGATGAAAAGCTAATCAGGCCGTGGTATTTGTCATTGACGGAGCTCCGAGGTTGGAGCTCGGAGCTCCAACCTCCGAGCTCCAAAAGTGATTCTTTTGTGTCTAATTGCAATCTAATCATTCGGTTCACAATTGAAGTTTTATTGTCAGGATTCTGGAAATTGAATAGTTTCATAGTATATTTCAATCATTCCTTTCATACAGTCAAAGCTCCCTGAAACAAATTTTGTGAACTATAATTTGGATTCTTTGAGTATCATTATATTTTACAAAATCTGACTGATGTGATCTTCTTGAACGCATACTGATGCTTCACATTGATAATTTATAAGCTTATCAATTATAAGAGGTGTCCTATCTGTTAGTGAACATTAATGAACAGGTAACATCATTAGGACCAAGGAACAAAAGCTGTAGATCATTTTAAAGGTAACAAAACAATTAAACATGTTGTGACCAACTCTTGGTTGTGTAGTGAGCATGTTTTATTCTTTAGGTAAAGTGTAGCAACAGCAAACTTGGTTAATGTTACTATAAGTTGGGCCAAGTGTCAGAAGATGTGAGTAAGAGGGGCTACTTGAGAAAAAAAGCAAAGATTCACCGATTGAATAGTTGGTCGATAGTCAGCATATATTTGAATTTCTGCAACAAACATTGAATGAAAAGAAAAAAAACTATATAAAACCTGAACAATCATTCAGTTTGATAAATATTTACATAGGGCATCATTCAATAAATCGATAGAAATCCAAGTGTTCACATCAAAACATAAAATCTAAATAAATAATACAAATTGTATTAAACATTTTAATGCAGACTTATGGTTGACATTGATCATTTATACGTTTTAATAATGGAACCTTAACAACTACAGGTGTACTGTATTTTGTTAGTGAACACACTAAAGCATGTAAGATAAGGGATGGAGAGAAAGAATCATTAGGGCCAAAAAACATACATTCTTTAGGTCAGAGACAAAAAATTGTAGATCATTTTAAAGGTAACAAAACAATTTACCATGTTGGAGTAACTCTTGGAGTGTAGTTGTGCAGTGTATAAACTTTCAACTTTGGGGAAAACTGAAAGATAAATATTAGTAGTAGCCTCATCTTGGCCTGTTTCGTCCCTGTCACATATTCCTAAGAAATAAATTTACAGATGAGGAACGTTTACTGAAATGCATCACACTAGCAGGTGTTACAGAAAAAAAAATCTATAAGTTTCAAATGTATTTAAACCATCCTTTACTATGTTGGAGAAAGCATGAAGCACTGAGAAGATCAGTGTTGATTCAACAACAGGAAAAAGACTGAAGCAAAGTAGCATTAACAATGATGCAAGGACAAATTCTGGAAGGGCATCGATGTTAGGGGTTGTCTTTCACTTTACCTGCAGAAAGCTAAAAGTTAAATTTGAGTAGCCTCATGTAGGCTGGTTTACTGCCTGTTACATATCCTTAAGAAATATATGTACAAATGAGGAACATTTACTGAAATGTATCACACTATTAAGTGTCAAAAAAATCTAGAAGAGTTTAGCAGGGTCAGAGGTCAGCCCTAGCTATAAGTCTGTTGTCCAACACCAAATAACTCACCGTAAGCTAAATATTGCAGTAAAATCCGGACATCCGGTCACGAGATTATCACGAGGGGTGGAGGGAGGGGTTTGATATCAATTAATATCAATTAATTAAGGCCATCAATCAATCACCCGATTAAATTTTGACAGAATATGTCCCATATAGTCTTCTTCTGTAAACATGTTTTGATGAATTTGTCAAATCTGCACAGGGTCAAAATTAAACATAACCTGCTCCAGTACACAGGCATGTGGGAAAATAAGGACATCCTATGCAGCATCGTTCATGTTTTAAGATATTTCACAATAGTGGGAAATTCAGCTATGAATAAACAGTAAAGCTGATGAAAAGACATTTTGGGTTCATCTGTAACATGTCATTTTAAAAAGAGGACATTTCTGGTAAGAAAGAAATTAGGACACTCACTTTTACTTTAACTTAAAATGGGCGAAATGACACAGGAAGATCACATCAGATGCACAAAATGTATTTATTTCATCTCTTAAACGCAGTTGGTTGCAATGAGTTTGTCTCACAGACCCTAAAACCTGAACATAGACAAAACTGAAAGTCCAACAATAAAGGAAATGACTATTACTGTGTTATAAAGCTTGTAATTATCCTGTTTATGTTTGGATGCTCTCTACTCAGCTAAGATTTTACAAGGAGAGCAACTGAGTTTTGCTGTGGCAACACACATGATGCTGCGTTTTTGATTTTTAAACTTTAATCCTGAAAGTGAGAGAGAAAACTGAATCCTGAAAATGACACTAATCTCTAAGACATGTGCTCATAGATTAAGCTTAGACTTTGCCTTTTTATTAAGGAATAGGCTCCTACCTGTTTCTGCTACTGACACTATATGCTGCAGCTGGAAAACTAACTTTCCAATGTTAACTCTGACATTACATCATGTTGTTACTGAATGCTGCTGAAGGGAAAACAGAGAAAAAAAGCTTTGCAATACCAATCTGTTTTTTGGTCAACACTCTCACTGTAATACAGTCTTCAGAAAATCTAATAGATTTAACCTTTTTTTTAAAAGTAAGATTTGAAGATTTTTTTCTTTAGTTATCTTTAAAGTTTGTAAAAGAAAAATTAAGTGAAAAGAGAAAGAAAAACTGATAAACTACCTACATGAGTACAAAATTATTTATTACATGTATGAACATATACATCCAAACAGATGATTAGACTCAGAGATGTTTTCTGCAAACTTTATGGTCCTAGTTTAGCTCCATATCCTTCCGTCTCTCTTTGAGCCTCAGGTGTTCTGCAGCCACTCTCTAAAACCTCTGCATGACCCTCCTGATCTATCAGCAAACACTCGTTATGCAGGTACACGGCTCTGTCTTTGGACGGATTAGGACCAGGGGACAGGAGGAGAATTAAAATGTTGTCCTTTGGCAGTTTGGAGATTACATTGGGTTCAGTAGATCATACAGTATCCCAAAGAACATCTTTGTCTTTGTCTCAAATCGTAGTTATTGTGTAGCAAGCGTTGTCTGTAGTGCGTCAGATTAAGAAGAGATTAAGTGCTTGTTCTGATGCATAAATGCTTTGACTGAAAGCTGGATGTTCAGTTGACAAATTCATGAGGAGGAAAAAAACCTGCTGCATCAGTGCAGCACAGGGTGCATACTCAAGGGGGGAAAGAGTCCTAGGGGGCTTTCTCTGTAATCCCCGAACATGTGCGCTCTTCCTCACGTGCTCACACGACTACTGCACTGCAGAGTCGTCTATCTGGCAAAAAGAAGAAAAAAACAAAAGGTTGCTGGCAGTGCACCAGACACTGCTTTACAGCAGCTGACATTCCTACTCGTGCTGATCCTAGACCTCCTATAGGTCGCTCACTAAATCAGCATGAGTTTTGCTGCACAACATTGGGAAAGCATACAATCGGAGTATTATTTCCGATTATATCGATTTAAAAAAAATACTTCCTGTCTTTTTCTCTTTAGCCGTCATCCAGCATCCGTTATTCTACTGCAGGGAGAGTTTGCCTGACTTGCCAAAGCACACAGTCTGAATATTCATCGTGGTTTATGATGTACTGTGGTCCAAGCAGTTTTTTCTATAGAAATATTCTGCTGACTGACTGGTGTTAAAGCTGACATGCACCATGATTGGAGAATCAGCTAGAAAGAGAGCTTTGCATCGCGACCGTTAAAGATGATCAACGTAAGCCGCCATATTGCATGTTAAAATGTCATATTGATGTCTTTTTGTTTTATTTCACTCACTCAACAGTAAATATGAACTGTTCATGTTCCAACTAGAAGAAGTCATGAATGAAAAGGAGCAGAAAGAAGTATAAACGTATGAAATCTGTTCACATGAAACAAAATTAGCTGTTCAGTTCAGAAAACTAATACAGACAGATGATAAACTAAAAAATGCACAAAACATTTACTTATTCACTGCCTTTCCGCTTCTTCATAACGATTTTCAAATTTCTTTTAAATGCAGAAGGAGATTTAGATTGCTTCACCTCTAATTGAAATGCGTTTCTTGATTGTTGTTGTTCTGAATCTCCTGTTTTTGAAAAAATCTTTTCCTTTTGACTTGTATTTACTTTCCTTTTTTTTTTTTTTTTACAAATCTGTGTCTGAATTCCTTTTGGTTAATTTTATGAGTTTTGTGATTTTTTTTTACTCAATATTAAATACACTCCACCTCACCAGATGATACAATACATCTGTACATTACAGCTTTCCTCCACAGTTAGAAGACGTTTGCAGAGTGTTGGTCTCTAATCTGTCCGTTGATTTGCTTTCCAGTCCGTTTGTCTGTTTGTGTGATTTGAGGCTTTGAATTCTGTAGAATAACAGCAGCAAACATCTGCATTCACCCATAAAATATGGACAAAAGGAATTACAGGCTTGAAATGTAAGTCTTCAACATAAACAAAGTTTGCAAGATTGTTCATTTCTTAAAATGGTCTGTTTCTGCTGTATTTCCAAGTATTTGACTTGGATTACTAAACATGTAGGCCAGTGCACATATTTCAAGATAATCTACACCAATTCTGGTAAACAAAAGTTGCTTTGCACACTGGGAGGCTTCAGAGGGAAATAAGCTGGTAAATATAGAATCCAACAGAGGTGAAATTAAGAACTTTTTTCGACTTCCGGTTTGAACGTCACCGTGATGGCCGCGCTGTGAACGGGCTCCAGAGAGAACCTAAGA
>CAEGAF010102693.1:0-11826 GCA_903067075.1 Micropoecilia bifurca
GTGTGTGTGTGTGTGTGTGTGTGTGTGTGTGTGTGTGTGTGTGTGTGTGTGTGTGTGTGTGTGTGTGTGTGTGTGAGGCTTCCATCAAGCATGTAACAGGACACGGAGGAACCGCTAACGGATCGCAGCAGCGTCCGTACAGATCAACATTTAAAATAATGTTTTCGTATCTTTGTTGAAAGTGTGACCATGTTGTAGCAGGATGGTGTGAAAACATCAGTCTCCTCCCTGAGCTGTTCAAGATAATAATTTAGAAAAACTGACCTTACACTAACAAAGTGCTTTCTCCTGTGCCGCCATTGGCTAAATACGAGGTTTGATATAATGTTTCTGAGATAAGTGTTTTTAAAAGCGTATTGTTATCTAAATTTTTTAAACATTTTAGCTGACTGATTTCATAAACAACTTTGTTTATCTAATGCTGAAAAGATGCTTCAGTCTAAGGAATAGTTTAAAGCATCTAAAAGCTTTTCAGGATGTCAGCTCCAAAACAAAAACCCACACAAAGTCACTTCCTGTTGCAACATTCAGCAGCTTTTAGGCGCTAAAGCAACATTTTACTCATTTGCGGCTTCAACGGCAGCAGATAACCACTCTGACCTTTAAAGCAGCCGAGTGTGTTTGTCCAAGGGTCAATGGTAATGATTTTCTCCCTCATCCGAAGCGTGTCTTCTGTTGAGGTAATTGGCTCGATACATTCATGGTGCCCGACCTCGGAAAAAAGCGCCATTCTAAAAACAACGTTGTGTCTCAGAAGTTGAAGCAGCAGAAAGGATGTGAGGTAAAAAGGTTCAACAATTTCTGGTCACTCAGTATAAGATAGGACACACTTATGATTTCATTCTCAGAGCCTTAATGATATCTACAATCCATCTGACTCCATGCTTTAAGTCGTGTCCTTTCAGTTTTAATAGGGGTTGGTTCACTGTTTCCTGGCAGGAACAGAATCGTCTGAATTAGTTTGTCTTATTAATTGACATGAAGGAGGCTAACAAAGAGGGTCTGGTTTCCATTTAGGTGTGATTAGTTGTAAGAAAGAGAGAGTATTTGGAAAGTTCAAATACAGAAGATGAAGAGCAGGTTTAACACCAAAAAAGGAGATTTGGGACAATTCCTGCAAAGAGGGTCTAACTGCGACCATAAAGCGTAATCCAGTGAAAGCTGCTTGGGATTGAATAAAAGTCGGATGAATTCGACCCAACAGTCTCATAGCAACAAGTCATCGCTGCATCCTCAGGGTGTCCAGGACATTTTGGGTCATTTGGGATGAGAGTTTTATTCCAAATGAGACTTTGATGTAATGCTATTCCTTTTTGAGTCTTTTTAACTTTCGGCTTTCTTTTAGTAGTCACTGATTTACCAAATCTGACTCTACATCAGGAGTGTCCAAACTGATCACTTGTGGGATCAAAAACGTAGTTGTGGGTCAGAAAAATGATATTATTTTTAACCTTAATATATATATTTTTACCTGTTTGGCAAGAAACTAAATGCACAAATAAATAAATAATGTAATTTCTACAAAAGAAATGGATCAATTAAACATCGCAGATTTCCCCTTAAAATGTCTTGCTTTGTTTAACCACATCAGCTTTTAAGTAAAAGTGTTTATTAATCTGAAAAACATGAGAGAAAATGAGTTTGTGCTTCTTTCCAACTTAGGCAGTATTTTTTAGTTTTTTGTAGCTTTCACAGCAGTTTTTATTAATACACACACTAAATGACTCCTAGGGCCATTAAAGAAATCCCAAACTGTACGTTGGACCCCTGTACTCTATATAATAGGATTATAATTGGATTAATTCTGAACAGAACTGGAATGTATAGAAATACATTTGGTTGAGGTACATCAAAATTAGTTGTTATTGTACTGAACTGGACTGCAAAGATGATCATTTACCTCTTTCAGTTTCCAGAACAGGAACCTCAACAGCCAGTTTGTCCTCAACTGTTATTTTCTTCTTTTTCATAACCAGGTGAGTCATTTTTTCCATAAAAGACACAAAAAACCCAGATATCCCACATGTACCACTATTCATTTTTCTGCTTCTATAGAAGATTGACAGTAATACTGAATGTTCTGCATCTGAATGCATCGCATAAGATATAAAGTGGTTGCTGGGATTGTACTAAGTTAGCAGATGAATGTGGTGATACTTTGACGGTTGCTAAGAAAATCTTGTGATTGGTTGTTACTTCAACAAAATACATATAAAATAGAGAAAATACCAAAGTGCTGCTTCACTGCTCCAACGTTTCTCTGTGGTGTTTAACTGAGCATAGAAGGAAATAAATAGAAGTTGTCCAAGAAAGCCGACATGAAGGACTGAAGCGTGTGTCACCAACAAGATGCTTCTTTGAGTATTTAGAGGCTGAATTGTTGGCGGGTCTGAATGAGTCACTCAGCCTTATGCTGCTAATCCTTTGGAAAGGTGAAATAAATGATGTGTCCGCACTGTGACTCACTACCAGTGGCAGACCGGCCATCTGGAGTCCTGGGACGTCTCCTGAGCCAATACAAGAAAATGATGAATATGAATCAGAATGGTGGGACGGCCCACGATAACCATGAACATCATCACTGCAGCTGGAATTCACCAGCTCAGCCGAAACGAGGAACGTTAAGGATGCAGCAGGAACCAGAAACAGGTTTCTGGATGGTTATTTAAACCAATTACATTCATATCAATCTGGTAAATAGAAATACAGCTGAATAAATCAGCACTACAAGTAGCAACAGAACCATTATTGCTGATGGGTTTTTTTTATGTGAAAATATATAAAACCAGGAAAAAAAAAACAACAAAAAAAAAACCAAAATCAAATGCTTACATGAAAACATCCTGGGTCAGAAAATATCGGTACTGGCAGATTATTCAAATCTGGATATCGGGATCAACTCAAAAGCAAAACCAGGAGACCATAAAATACAACAGAAAACAACAACAGCATCAACATTTATGCACCAAATAAATTCCTAACCTTCAGTCTGATTCTGACCGTTGATGAATTTCCAGACCGACTAAAACGGGAAAATTCAGAATCATGATTGGCGCTTCACCACTAATGTCATAAGACTAACCAGGTCTGTTTGCTTGTACATGAACACAATATCTATAAGTGTTGTGCATCTTTCAGCTGCTAAATAAACATTTAATGTTCGCTCATATTACACAGCAGCAATCAAAGGTCTTCACAGCCTCTAAGCTACTTTAATGAGCTGCTGTGATTCATTATTTCATCTCATTACATGCAATTAAAAGCTACTGTGCAGTTGTCTAGAAGGATGTGAGAGCTTGATTAATAACAGGTTTATTAATTATTCAGTAGTTATTAAAAAATGCTAGTTGTTTTTGTGACTTGGGCCCAGATGTTTTATTTTTCACTTTCTGTTTAAACTTTTAAAATAAGATGACAGTGAAGAGTTTTCCCCAAACGTGAAGCGAGGGAGGATAAACTCATTTCTTTATCCACGATGTCTAATGTTGCTGCATAATCAGCACAGAAAGGCAGTTTACTAGTTAGTGAGCAGAAGAAAATCTTTCAGAAGCGCCTGAATACAGAAACATGGCACAGCATTGACTTCAGCACAAATCAACTTATTCTTACTCCAACAGCTCCTTTTATCATCTTCACTCACACAAAGCGTTGGGTCAGCCCACCGCCTCTGGTACTCACCTTCTTTAACAGAGTTCACTTTATACCATCTACTTACTGTAACAGAAGCCATGAAACAGACGACACATTCAGCACAGAGGAGGATGAATCACAAAGCTCGGCCTTGATCTCAGATACAAAAAGATGAAAGCAGTTTCTGCAAGGCCCTAAAAGTGTTGGGCGAGCCTGTGTATGGACAGAGTGGGGGTTTTACATGTGTCTGAAAGGGATTTTGTTGAGATGTGCTGGAAGAGGAAAGCATTGACTTGGTGATACTCTGAGTCGGCCACAATGCTGCGCTTCCAGCGAGAACAGGAGCGGCTAAGCCACTTCCGAACCTCCCACACACCCAGCACACCGCCCGGCTGAAAGGAGCTTTGTTTTCTGCAAAAGAACAATTCAAATCTGCGGCTCAGATTTCCCACGGATTTTCTAAAAGTAGATTCCTGGCTGTCATTTGGTTAAAGAGAATATGTTAGTTTTAATCATGTCTTGTTGTGAAGCTCAATATAGTGATGATCCATCTAATTCCTCTGACAAAGAAAAGGATTTTCACCAATAGAGAAGCTGTTGAGTTCAACACCGAAAGCAAATCGAGGACAAATCAACACAACTTCTGACACCTTCATCATGGAGAGTTTCAGTTTGTGGATGTGTTTGATCAGTTTGTGAAAGAAAGTCCCGACCAAGACAGCAACGGTCAAACCTCAAGAGCAAAACCAGCCCTGCTTCCCGAAACGTCACGAGACAGGAAAGGAAGGAGGAGATGAAGAACTTCAGGAAAGTGTTAGTAAATGTATTTGTTGCTGAGGGAAGGTGGGAAGAGGGTAAGAAAGAAAAGCAAACCTCTGCAAACTGGCTCACACCAACTTGAACCCTTTGGAAAAATGTAGAAATCCCGAAACAATCCCAACACCGGAACGTCCACCGCAGGGCAAAGGCACTGTGATAACGGCCTCCTTCACAGTTAATCACCTCCAGCTGAGTTTTGGCTGCACAGACTCAACTTCAGCACATAGATTTCACTCTAAAAGTTACAAGTATTGGGCCTTATCGTGCAATTTGGCCCTTCTGTGGGGAAATAGCCAATCAAAAGCCTCCGCCGGCACCTGCTGACAGCGAGCAGCAAACAGGCCAGAACCCCCACAGCTCTGATCCCAGCATGTGAGAGTTTCCAAAACTGAAATCTGCATGCATGTGTGCAGGTGTGTGTGAGTGGGGGGCGGGAGGGTGGAGGACATGTTGAACATTCAAACATTTTTCTGCATCAAGTTGCGCTGCAGAAACCGCAGATGTGAGGTTTGGCGTTTGCGGCGCCTTTGTGTGTTTGGGAGGTTTTGTCCGGACTCACCGATGACGAACGTGGTCAGCGTTTTCCTGCTGGCGCCGTGCTTGTTCTTGACCTCGCAGGTGAAGGTGGTGTTGACGGCGTCATCCACCTTCCTCACCGTCAGCTTGTTTTGCTCCACCACCACCGTGTCCGGCAGCGAACCCGAAGCCCTGGAAACGACCAAACAGGAAGACAGAACAGGGTTAGAGCCATCCGTCGTCCATCTGCTGAACCGTACAGGTTAATCTGTGCTGTAAAGATGTGGAGTGTGTGTGTGCTGCTCACGTTGTCCAGGTGATGGTGGTGGGCTCGGGGTTGGCCGTGGCATGGCAGAACAGAACCGCGTCAGAGCGACCAACGTACCAGTTGTGGTCGTAGCCGTCGATGGTGACGGTCGGAGGGTCTGGAAGTGAAAGTTGTGCTTAGTTACAATAAATAAACGGATCATTGTTGACACCTTTCACAGTGCAGTCCTGTTCACTGATTTACAGACAGATGCGGTTTAACTTTTTAAATATTTTTCACAGTTTGTCTGATGGTTGTGTCTGGTTGCTCCTGGTGTTTCAAGGAAAAAGTTTCTGGAGGAGCTTCAAAGATGGAAATTTTAGGGTAACTCTGTCTTTAGAAAGGCAGTTTTGAAACAAATAAAAGGAAGTTTTGCAGTTTCCCAGTGTACATGAACACACCATCCCCATGGTAAAGCATGGTGTTGGTAGCATCATGCTGTGGAGATACTTGCAGCAGAAATATATAGGCCTTAGATGACAGCATATTCATCTGTTGGTGTGGTTCAGACCTAAATCCATCGGTTTGTTGTGAGACCTGAACATTAATATTCAGACACGTTCTCCATTTAATTTAATTGAGCAGACAAAAATAAGTCTGTAGATCTGAATACAAATGCATGCCACACTTTAAAATATGTAATTTAATAATAGAAACATTGTGTGGTACTTTGTCTTAGTGTGTGACATAAAATGCAGATGAAGATCTAGAGGCACAAATACTTCTGCTCTCCACCGTTGGGCTATTTGATTTGAAACAACACAATGTTTGTGGTGAAGGTCAAATCAGGAAGAAATGAGAGAAAATAAGACACGACTTCATGATGTGTCCACATGTTGCATCACAGCTCCAGTAAAACGGCCTTCAGACAGCTGAGCTCCCCAACCGCGGATCATAAAAATCTCAATAAGAACAACTGACGGATGTCGATCTTTCCTCTAAAAATCATAAGTGAGGAGAAAATGTATTAAATTTAAAATCAATCTGAGCTTTGGGACATTCTGCCCTCCATGTTTTTGCAACCATGCATTCTTTACACATGCATGGCTGCATCCTGTTTCCTATGTATTTATGCAGCTCATGTTTATCACACGTCTCACTCATATTTATGCTGAATCGGCCTCTAACATCCTATTAAAGATGAGCAGGACGTTTAGTGGGAAGCATTTCCTTCCTATGTTGCTGCATGAAGACATAACTTGTATATGGTTTTGGTTTATTCTGTCCCTGCTACCAAAAGACTGATGGGCAATTTGAATGTCAACTAGATTCACTGTGAATGTTTAGAAAAAATAAATAAATAACTGAACAATCTATGAAGCTTTTACAACTTAAAAGATATCAGATCGAAAGTGAAAAAAGTGGATTTCTGCATTTCTAATTGAAATATGATGCTTATTTTCACCCCACATACAACTGATTCAAGCTCCTCCTCAGTTGTTTTCTGCCTTTGTGTTTGTTTTATGTAACTTACACTCCACTGAGAGCTTCAGAACCTCAGTCCACGGCCGGTCCTGGGTCTTCTGGTCGACCAGACAGGTCACCTCTCTGCCGTTGTCCTCCGCCGTCGGGACCAGCCTGTACTCGCTCCGAACCGTCACTGTGCCGTCCGGCCCGTTCGTGGAGCTGGTTGAGTGGTTGCCGCCGACCGATGCCAGCCACTTGATGGTGGCGGCCGGTTTCCCGTCCGCCGCCTCGCAGTGGGCCACCATCACAGACTTGCTGCCAGCCTGGACCGTCACGGCTCTGGCCGAGTTCTTGGGCTTGGCTGGCGTCGCAGGAAATGGGGAGAAGGTGGAAGGGGAAGAGAAACCATGGCGATAAGAACACAGATGGTCCAAAATCCAAAAAAAGTGGCACAGAAGGAAAAAGGTAAAAAAAATAAAAACAACAGTTTGTGTAAAAGAGTCGAGAAAGGAAGAAAGGAGGAAGAGGAAAAGATGATCAGTTTCATGTGTTTATACTTTCTCTACTTTGCTTTAGCTTTCAGCTTGAATTCAAACAACAAATCAAGAAATAATGCATGATTTTGACTAATACTAAACTGATGTATTATTATCACAAAAAACACCAAAGTAAACTGATAACACTGCATAAAAAACTACAAGAAATAACTAATTTAGAAAACTTTACAAAAAAACTTACAAAACCAATTAAATCATGTAAGGCCATAAAAGTTGTAAAATACCACCAAGGCACCAACAAAGTTTCCATATAATACACAGTAATTACAACAGAAAACTATTTTGGAAATTGAATGCCATATTGCAATAACACTTTAAAAAATGCCACGTTGTACCACCAAATATTTACAGTTTACTCTTCTTTTATTTGGATCCTGTGTTTAAAAAAACATTGACGAACAAAATGTATTTATTTTCACTGCAGTAACTTAATCTCACAGTGGGGGAAAATCTTGAAAAAGATTCCTGCTGTTATTCTTTTGCTAATAAATTCAATATTTTTTTTCTATAATGCCCTTAACACCTTGAGATCTCAAAGGGCCTCTAAACAAGATGTATTTGCAATAAAAAAAATCCATCATCTACTGAGAAATGAAACATATTTTAAACCAAAAAATGGTTCAAAGGTGAAGTACAATGACCAAATAACACCGCGTTGCTCCCAGGGACAAAATAAATGGCCGCTTTCTCACATCAAGTTCAGCTGTCTGCCAGCAGCAAACAGGCTTCACAGTGCTGACCTTCAAGGGTACACAGGAACACTCCAGAGCAGAGAGGAAAAAAATACTGCTGTTATTTCTGTCAGTCCAGTTTGGGTCTGTTTTCTTTGTGCAAACATGACCTGCTCCTCTAAAAGTGACCTGTTCTTCTGAAAGTGTCACTGTTGAACACAGAAGATTTTTATCGAAAAAGAAACTCCTCCAGTAAGTTAGTAAAGTTGATTTATAAAGCACAAAAATCCCAACCAAAATGCACATAGTGAGAAAAGAAGCATAACAAAGACAGTAAAATCATGACATTAAAACCTGAGAAGACAAAACAGTTCTCAGCTGGTTCTTAGAAATCCTCCAGTCAGAAAAGTAAAGCTGCATTTAGACCCACAGAGTGAAAAGCCTGGTTCACACAGCAAGATCTTTATGCCAATTCTCTGACAATCTTAAGAAGCCCTGGTTATCAGGATGGCTCTTAACATAATCTTAAGAGAAATTTCTGCAGGGTGAGGCATGTTGACAGGGATCTGGTCAATTTTGGACATTGGGGTCTCATCTCTTCGATCTAAAATCAGGGATATTCAACATGTTGGATCATCTTGACTCAATTTCATAGAGTGTGATTTCCTCCGAGGACGAACAAGAACATGACCAGAGAACTTTGACTGTCCTTTTTCTCTGTTAAAAATAGTTCAAACTATCCCTGCTGCTTCTTCCCAGTCAGCCATGCTTGTTTACGCTGAACTCATGTTGAGTTCTGTGAAATTTGCCGTTTGATATGTGAATGTATGTGTGTGAAATCGGTCTGTGTGTGTTGTGCTCTCTGCAATGCGAATGTATTGTATGACAAAATTTGTTATACCTGGGATATTTTTATTAACATGTGTGGGTGTGTCAGGTTTTGAAAATCGGCCGACAATTTGAAATTCTTGCCGTCTAAACCAAGCACAGCTTCCAGACCTGAAACTGATGATGTGTCCCGACTGGTAAAAACAGCATTACAGTAATGCAAATGTGATGACACAAATGTGTGAATAATGTTCTCTAGATCTCATATATTTAAAGTTTCTGAGCTAAAACCAGCCACTAGAGGTGAGAGAATCTCTTTATATTCATGCACACATCTCTGTATCCTCAATAATTTTTTTCATATTTGATGCAGAACATATAACAAGTGGTATCTGCAGAGCCTGGTTTCCTTACATGTTGATATAAAGTCTGAGCAAATAGTTCCTTCAAATAAGAGGATTTCAGTTTGATTAATCCGAGTCATTCAGGTGTGTGGAAGCACATTTCCAACAGCCTGTCTCATCGCTGTAAGAACAGCAACCATCTGGTGTCTCAAACATACAGCTGTGTCGCTATAAATTAGAATATCTTCAAAAAGTTGCTTTTTTATCTCATTCATTTAATTAAAAAAAAACTCAAATATTTAGAGTATGGCATAGATATATTTAAGCTTAATTAAGGTTAATGTCGATAATTCTTGATGAAAATCTTAAAGGTGGAATGTTACATCAGACCAATAGAAATGGGTTTTTTTAATACAAATGTACGTCCATGTCCTGCATGGTCTGCGCTGATAGTTGCGTTTCTCTGTGCATCACCCCGGTGTGACATGGGGCCGATAAGCCTCAGTTCTGCTGAGGCCTTAATGAAGCTTCTGATGGTTTAATAATGACCTTCATCAGCTGTGGCGTCTTGTCTTCCTCTTGACAATCAAGAGGAAGACGAAGTCTGGCATAGTGAACCACTGGCAAACAGTAGAAATTTTTTTAACATGTACTTTCTAATCAAATTAAATTAAAAATATCTAATATTTTCCCAGAGTTCATGCTCCTTTGATCTTGTATCATTATATTTTGAAAGATGCCCATCTGGCCTTTCTGTCAGAAACAAACTTGTAGTTGAAGGAAACACTTCAGTATATTTATTATTTGTAGTAATAAAGTAATGCCCTCTACATGAACTGTGCATTTATGATGTCTGGACAACCCTGGATCAATATTAATCCACACAGCTCAGGTCATGAATGCCATAAACTTCAGTTTTACTTATATGATTGGGTAGATTGATGTGATTTAAGGCAGCATGTCTCACTAGCAAATTTCACATGGATGTCTGTCCATATAAACAAACTAAATGATCATATTTATAGTTGAACATAACAGCTTGATTAAATGACCCCCAGTGTCCTGTTAATTCAGCAAAATTATCATTTATTCCCATAGTTATCATGATTTTATACATTTTCAAGCTCTGCTTCTCATTAAATATCATTAAAGCTGTTATTTCGCGTTTGCCCTTTTCCACCAAACTTGTTACTTCCACTAAACTTCCCATGATTATATCTGGATACAGCAGCATCCCTATGCATTATTGTGTGGGTCATAACATGAACACAATATTTGTGTATTAAAAATATTTTTAGAATCGTTCTAATTCAACATTTGAATTTTGATCTGCTTTAAGCATCAACCAGACATAAATAGCAGAAGTAGAGAAGCTATTTGTGAGTTTATGAATTAAATGACATAAATAAATCACATTTCCAAGTGATGATCACCTTTCCTAATTCAGTGATGTTCACATGTAACTGCACCGTTGGACCAGTTACAGATCATCACTAAAAGATTGGTGCTCTAAAGGATCTTTGGCTCAGTCTACATGCCTGTCGGCTTGCTGATAAGCAGTTTAAATTGGACGGTTTATTGATGGAGCCACATCTCATCCAATCCAGAATGAGATGATAAAGCCTTCCTCATCCTAGTCATTTTCATTTTTTTCCTTCATTCTGCTTCGTGCTGCGCTGGTGTTTTGGAAAAGACGGCTGAATTTCCCTCTCTGATGTGAGCTTGTCAATCACCTGCAGCTCTGACTCTGGTCAGAGTTCGACATCAGAACCTCGCCTCTGGCTTTGTGCTGCGCGTCATGTATCACTTCTTTGATACCAGCATCAATGACACGTCGAAGCTGCTGCCTGCTGCGCAGATTGGCCCCCGTTTCATCATGGGGTTGTACATTTTTCAATCTTGTTGAGTTCTTGTACAGGAACTGCCAGAGTCCAGACGTTTGGCTCCACCTCTCTGACTGAAACCTCTGCAGAGGTGACAGGACAGCGAGCCGTCACGGATGGAGAGGAAATATTTCAACCTTGTTCCACAGAACGGACTTAAAATAAGCCAGAACTGCTATTGTGAGGCTCCTGTCAAGATGAGTGACAGAGCCAAGATGGAGACGTGTAATTATTGGAGATAATTAAATTCTACAGTGTGGTAAAGAGAATCAGTGTCATAAGAAGAACGGGGGAACGGCACCATCTGTCCCATCTATATGCATCTAAGAAAGAATTTCAGGTTTTTTTATTTACATTCCCACTACTGCTTGAATTTATCATCAAATATTTTATTATTCCATCTTCTAGTCCTTCCTGTTAACTCTATGTAGGTGACTTCAGAGTTGCTCTGTAATAGAAAAGCACATGCAGAAATTGTCTCAACATGAGGGTACGGCACTGAGAACTAGGGCTGTATAATAATATCGATATCGCAATATATATTGATATTTTCTTTAATAGAAAAAAATTTATATTCATCTGCAAGTATCGTAACATCCAACGGTCACCTTGTTCACTCACTGCTTGCTTAGCACCAGGTCATCAGGCTTAGAGTGATTCCTTCAGATGTTCAGGTTAAAAAGGTATCAAACTATTCAGAGCAGGAACTTGGTTCACTTTATTTACTTTACTAATGCATGCCAGCTACAGTTTGAACTGTTTCAACTAAAAGAAACATGTTTTTTCACCACTTCTTTGATTCATTTTGTCCAGCTGTCCACTTTCAGTCTGTGTCCAACCAGAGCAGGTATTGTGCAGTTGGTG